>WBNQ01086612.1:3206-17494 GCA_013401375.1 Spizella passerina
GTTATCCAGGAAAGGAATTTTTTTTTTTTTAAATGCAAGAAATAACCAGAATGACATTTATTAAAAAAGATAGGAAAAAGGAGTAATAAAATGTAGTTGTTGGAGCATTCTAGGTACAGTGATGGGCCAGTGAAAGGTTTTCAGTGTTTTGATCAAGAATAATGTAAGGTGTTCAGGATGTAAAGGTAACCCAGCTCCAGGGCTATTTGTCCAAGAAAGTATTTAGTTTGGAGACAGTATTTCTGAAACTCTGGTTAGTTTTATAATTGCTTCAAGCTTCTAATTATTTTATATCTTAAGTGAAATTACTTCTTCAGAGGAAAATATTGGGGTTTTTAATATCTATACTGTGCTGCAATTTAAGAACCGGTAAAATTGAGCATCAAATAAAAATTTAACACAATTAGGTTATGATCCACAGCAGTATTCAAACCTAACTTTTTATATCTGAGCAATTTCATTATCTCTGTTGGCAGTGCCATCTCAGCTGTGTTCTTTATGTTAACTATATACTACTATTCCACCTCAAAACAGATGATTAATGTCATATTATGAAAAAGAAAAAAAGCTTGATTTTTACACAATGAAAAAAAAATCTTACATAATAAAAACACTCACGACTTTTCTCTGGATATGAGTGTATACACAATTGCTATGGCATACAAGAGCATCTCAATCTGTGTTGCTGCAGTAAAGAAAAATCAGAGCAGTGCTTTGCCTTATTGTCTAAGGTTAGAGAAAATTGTGACTACCTCATCCTCCTTCATTTCATATAATTCTCCTTCAGGAGAAGAAGCAAGGAAGGGTGGCACACCTGTTGCTCAAAACAGACAGATGTCTCTGCTATTATTACAAGCTTAATCCTAATTCAGTTTCTCCCAGTGTGAGAAACTCTTATGCTGGATCTTCTGAAGCTGCAGATACATTGAAAGGAAGCAGGAAAAAATATTAACTGTGTTTTGCAGATCAGTTGGTGTCAATAAATATCCAGACTTTTTTTTGTATGGCTGAGCCAATTTAATGTATGCTTTTATTAAATGCCAGAAGCAAAGGACATTCTGAGTGCAAAATATTGTAAACTGTGAAAGAAAAAGGTGATTCGGCTGTACGGTCAGTTTCCTCAAGCCACTCATTATTAGCCCTGTGCTCCTTGTGACCTTGCCTAGCCCTCTCCTGTGCAGAGATGTGCCTACAGCAGGAGGTCAGATGCTTCTTCAGTACTCTTAGTCTGAACTTGAATGCTTATTTTTGGCTGTAGAGCAAGTAATTTTGGGAAGGAAGAATTTTCATGTTAGAAAGCAATCATTAAGGAAAAATCAAGTAGGCTACACCATTGTGTAGGGTATAAGGATCTGGTAGAATATAGTACAGTCTCTTGGCAGCTGAGATGCTGTATCTGCTTTTAAAATTTGCCTGCTGCAGATTTTTAAAGCTTTGATTACAAAATCTCAGGTACAGGGGAACAGAGGATGCTCCACAGGGATCTAATGATCTTTTGAAAAATGTGCTGAGGGGATATGGCCCCCTTTAAAATACATTTTTGCCAACATATGCTCACACTTCATATGCCACGACCCCACTCTTTTGGGAATGACTGTGCAGGATAGAAAACTGTGCTTTAGTCATACACAGAGACACACAGACGTGGTAGGTGGGCTGGGATGATTGCCCTCCTTCATGAACAGTGATGTCTCTTACTGCCTGGTACAGCCAGCCCTGCCCACTGCTGCTCTGCTGTGTGTGCACATGAAGCCCTTTGTGATAAAGAATCTCTTGTTCTTCTGCATAGTAGCCAACCCTCTGCTAGGATGTGAGGTGGTGCAAAGCCTTATGTTTTCTAGATCTGATGGGAATGGATCCATAGCCTTGGTGTAATCACACAGAGGTCTGAGCTGTTGAAATGCTGAATTATGGATGAATTATTGCAAGTCAAGAGAGAAAGGCATTGCAGATCATCTGGGAAAGACTGTGACTGGCAGGAAGCCACTGGATTTGTAAACTGGATAGGGTCCACAGGCTGGAGGTATATCCTCCTAACACTAGGCATTCAGGCAGAAAGCTTTAAAGCAACTTAGTGAAAACAGAGAATGACATCATCAAATAACTCCTAAGATTTACAGAAAACATTTGTCATTTTTAGAACAAAAAGAAGAGATTTGCACATTACTGGCCAAAGCAAGTGAGCTATTGCTGCCATCCTGCCCTTCCCTTTTCTTACTGTATTCATTTCCTTTGTCTTCTATTTAACTAGAGCCCACAATTACATCTTCCTGTTCAAATGGGAATAAGACAGAAGTTCCAGTGAATTTAGTAGATGCTTAGAAAGAACTTTGGAGCAAGAAGCAAGATCAGGATTTTGAAAGATCTGCAAATAAATATATCCTGGCACATAAATCCAACTGCTTTCCACAGAGAAATTGTCACTTTTCCATTGTCCTTCTTGCACTAATCAAGGCAATGCTTGTGAAGGATAACTGCTAAATTCATCTCAATTTTTTATAGCTTAACTGTGTCTTGGTACTTCTCCTCCCTAAAAGTCTCTATGGTAGCTTTATACTGACTATGAAAGGAAAAGTCACTTAAGGCAAACTGGATAGGGAGCAACAGAATAAACTGCACATATATGGCTTAGCTGCATTTTTTACCATTATCATCTCTTGTTGCTATGGAGAGACAGATTTTATATAGGTGCCAGCAAAATGGAGTTATTCAGTGCCAAGCTACCAACTATTGCAGAGATTTCAAAAATGGGTGGCAGAAGTTTCTCTCCTAAATGGGGGGTTCTGAAGGACAGAAGACATTCATCTCCATTTGTCAATTAAAGGTTAGCTCAGTCATTTGAAACCACTAGATTTTTGGCACACCTAACATAATTAACTCTGCCTGGAGTAGTTTTAATGAAGTCTCAACACAGAACCCTCAAGTTCTCTCCTTAATAATGTAGCTGTTGTGGTGCTGATCTTTTTTTAATTTGATAACATATTTCAGAAGATGCCAAAAGTTAGAGCTCTTCTTTTCTCTCTTTTGACACTGTTTAAGAAAATAGAAACAACAACAATAACAAAAAGGCAACATGGAAGACTACCACGGAAAAGAGTAAAAGACTACCTAGGGAAAGTTACAGTCAGAGTATTAAGAAGCCACTGATCACATCCTCTGATCTGATAAAATTTTATGTGGCATTTCTTAAAATGTGGGTTTCAGCCTTAAGGTTCATACTTTAAAACTTCCTTCACACCTTTAGAATAGAAGAAGTCATTTCTGAAAAATAATCTTCTTCAAAGAGATACACAGTGTAGAAAAAAAAAAAATTTAAAAATACCTTAAGCACTACTGGCCCCCTCAAGAGTTATGGTAGCTGGCAACCCTCCTGCCAGAATAACTTTTAAAGATGAAGCACCTGGCATGAAACATCAACAGAAACAAAATGTGGTGTTAATACAGATCCAGTGGCAAATATTCCCAGATTTCATGAGGCTGGCAAGAAATGAACTCAGGTGCACTGGACTTTGTGGACAGAACAGACTGCCAGAAGCACACAAGCCTGTTTTGTAGGCAGTGTTAATTTAAAAGATGTTAGCAAAAGCAGAGAATAGCACGTTCTACCTTGTTTTCTGCCTCAACCATAAAATGCAGATTATTCTTAACCACATTTCCCTTTATCTATACATCTCTGACTTGGGATCAGTTAGGAAAATGCTTTTAACAAGGGGCACAAGGAACGTTATTCAGCATTTCAGCAAGCAGCACAGTGATCTAATCTCCTTCCCGAGTCCAGCTTCAACAAAGCCACCCAGTTCACAGCCTTCTGTCTTCCAGCCCTGCATCTTGTGATCCCATCTGCTATCAGCCTGAGCCACACCATAGCTTGCTAAAAGCTCATGCTGGCCCAATGAGCACACCTAGAGCTGTCTAGAATGCAGAAGAAATCCTACCAAGCACATAACAAAGGAGTTCAGCTTCCTGCATCATACCCACTAAGGCTCCACCAAGATCCATGCAAGTCTAAGTGGCTGGAGGGAAGCACTGCTGCTGCACCAGGAGAGATGAAATATCCACAGCAGTTCTTGCTTATCAAAACTAAAATTCACCTTTTTTTTTTTTCTTATATTTTGTCTTGATCTCATTTTCTCTGGAGTAAACCCACCTCCCAGGGAAGAGCTGGTACCACCAGAAGAAAGCAGGGAGCAATTGACAGCAAAGGAAGCTTGCTTGCTCATTCCTGTTTTCCAGAAGAGATGGCAATCACCATTTTGGCTAATACCGAGGCTGAAGTCAGACATTTTAATAAAAAACCTTGATTTGGAGCAAAGACAGACCTGAAACCAGATGTAGGGGTGTGAAGTATGCTCTTGCTCAAATTAAAGAGGTATATTTTTCTTATCCGTTTATCCGACTGACTACTGACTACTAAATATACCTGTTCTTTTCTGACATTTGTGTGAGCTGTCATCTCAGATGTGTATTTCAGTAGAATTACTAGCTCAATATTCAGAGCTGCTTTACTATAGTGTGCATCTGAAGGCATACTTGAATTCTAAACAAGTAAACATTTAATAAAAAAATCTCCACCATAAGAAGTAGAATGACAGCAAACAAAAAAACAAGAATCAAATCCCTGAGCTGTTCTCATAAATCCCCTCAAGCTCTATAATGACCTGGTGGGTGATCAGTGTGAAGTGCATTTGACAGCTCAATCTAGCTCCTGCTGGACCACACCACTTCAAGTAGATTCCCACTTTCTCCATCACTGTGGCTTCCCATCTTTGTGCAACTGCAGGGACTCTTGCACCCCCAGCATGCCCCCAGAGCATTGTCTAGATCCCTGCATCACAATCCAGAGGTCTGCTGTCCTCTGACCCCCAGGGAGCTGCTTCCTACCCTGAGCCCCACAGCACTGAGGACTGTCTGAAGGCAGGGGAACGGGGCATTGTAGCTGCTGTCCTCTGGAGGGACATCCACAGCACACGAGACAATCCCACAAGGAGAAATAAAGCACAAATGCAGAGCACACAGGAAAGATTGTCTAGCTCAGACAAATTACAGGCTTGGTGCAGGAATCGGTGGGTGAAATTCTGTGTTCTGTGTTATGCAGGAGCTCAGGCAAGATAAATGATTGCCTCTGGCACTTTTATCTTTGAGTCTGTAATTGGGCACTTTGCTGCTGATACAGAACCCTCCTGCAGCAAAATCTCAAGATCTCTCTTCCTTTTGGAAGAGAAGACTTGTGCAAGAGCAAAGGCATCCTGGAATTACCAGAGGATGTATTTTCATGGGTAAAGAAAAGACTCTAAATCAAGAGTGTGTATGATATTTCCTATGGGAATTCCTCCATCCCATTCCCTGCTTCCACCATGTTTATCCAAGGCATAATTAGAGGAAGTGATACATATTGGATTGAATTGGTATCTCCATGGGAACCAAATGACTCTGAAGATCAGAACCTTTTGTATGACAACACTTTTGTATTTTGTATGAGAATTTTGTGCACTAAAAGTTAATTTTTCATTACCCAGTGGGACAGGAACATTAGCTATAAAATTCTTCTGTGGATGTGGCTAAGAGAGAACCCTATTTTAAAGCCTTTGAAGTATGTGAACACATCTCCTCAACAAACCCATTTACACTTGTTCCATTGTGCAAAAGTAATCAATTGGACTACAGGGCCTGAAGATCCCCTTGAGATTTGGCTGACTGAGAAAATATGCATCTTTATACATGATCTGTTTGCGATACCTCTCTAGGGGATCGAAAAATCAAGACCCACTGTGTAATTCTATGTCTAATTTAAGGACATATTGGGTCCACATCCATCAGGCACGGCATTGTAGAATTCCTCACACCCACCACACATTAAAGAACACTCCAATCTCTGGGACTCACAGGGTGGGGGTAGTGGCTAATGAGAGTGGGGTTGATAATTGCAATTGGATTTGCATTTTTAATGATTGAGGTAGCTGTTGATGGCTGTATGATTCTTGTTTTATTATTTCTGCTATTTTGGTCTTTTCTTCTGCTGTACACTGTCTTCACCACCTCAGTGGACAACCCATGTGAACTGGTGGAAAGTCCCTGGAAAACACCATTTGTGCCACAACGTGGTGTCAGGACCTCAAGATCACAGTTATCTGTCTCAAGCATTGCTACCAGAGAAGGACTTTGCCATGAGGAAGCACAGAATGGAACAACAAAATGGCACTGGCTCCAAGCTTGGCAAGGTCTGGCACATCCTGGGCAATGCATCCAGGCAAGGGATGCACTGTGGCAAGTTGTGTGGGATGGCAACTGTTCATGTGCTTATCACTGCACAAACAAAGATCACCCCAGGTTTTTGTCCACGTGTCGTCTCAACCCTAGGGGGAGGTAAACAAAGCTGGGGGAGAAGAATGCATCACTGAAAATGGGCATGAACAATCCATAAGGAAAGCCAGCTCAACAACTGTGCTGAAGTCAGCTCAGGCTGGATAAAACTCTGGCACAAACTTACAACCCACCCACTCAAAAGAAAAGAAAGACTGAGCATGAGCCTAAACAGTACTAGAAGCAAGGGACTAATTTAACCAACAAAATAGGAGAATTGTATAGCCAAGAAGCATTAATCCCTTCGTTTGTAAAAATGTACATATAATGAAAAGTATTGAACAATCCCAGGACTTCCACCACCAAGAAATCCAAGGTGAAGAAGGACTAACAGGAGGCTACTGGCTCCATGGGTGGTGACTGTCTCTCTCCTTCCCTCTCTCCCTCCACTCTTTTCTAGATTTTTCTATCTCTCTACCTCACATTCACTGCTAAGTAGAATTTGTACTCTTCATTTCAGCATATGATGTCATTTGCACTTTAATTTGGGCAGAGCTATCTCTCAATAATCAGATGTTAATACCTTCTCTGGGCTGCACACCCTGACAACTGACTAGCAATTGAGCCATAGGATGGAAGACTCTGAAAATCCAACCTGGTTGCTTTAAATGAGCTCCCCAGGCTGCAAAGAACATGCAATGTGGCTCAAAAAACCCAGAATGAGCACAACATGCTCACTTAGTTTTTACATCTCTCTTCTCTGACACAAAGCTCTGCTGAATACTTTGGGAGAGAAAAGTGGCTATATAGCATCTGAGGTTCTCTCTTACAGGCCTGAATAACACCTTTACAGCAGATAAACCAGTTTCACAACTGTGCCTTGAGCAGGTCAGAAACGTGGCCATATCTCTCTGCTTGGCCTTGGCTCCCTCCTGGCAGCCAAGCTCACTCAGGAACACTGAAAGAGATGTTGCCAAGGGAAGGGAGCAGCAGCAATAATGTGGAAGAGAAATCTGCTGCCTCTCCTCCCTGTCAGGAGAGGCAGTGCAAGCACGAAACTCTGGAAAGGAGGTTTTTTTATTCATTCCACTTCTAAATGCGTTTTCAGACATGGCTGGGTTAAACTGCCCTGGAAGGAATGTCCTGAAATCGGGCAGAGAAAAGGAGGAGTTACAGTTGATGGGAGCATGAAAGGTAGAGGAAAAAAGGACAGTGCTTCTTGCATTGAAGTGTAAGTCTTCCTCTCAGATATACAAGCAGTATCAAAAAAAAAAAAATCACAATGAGTATTTTTATATGCAGCACATAAACTTGACTAACACTCCTTTGGGGGGAAAAAAAAGACATTTTCATCCCTGTGGAGCTTTCACGCCCTCTGATCTCACCCATGGTCAAACTGCTTGACCCTTCTCTACAGAAAAAAAAGCACAGCTTTGACAAGACCAGGACTATACTGAGATCAGGAACAGCCTGGAGCTTACTGCAACAATATATTTACACAAGATGTGCTTAAAAAACACTGGCTGCCATGGGTAACAAAAATGCAGAATATTTCTGCAATCTTCTGTTTTATCTCTTCACTTGGCACTTGCACTCCTGTCCTCTGTGGAGGTCCAGCACCATGCCACTGAAGTACACTACATTCATCAGCAATCAAAAGACAGAGGGGGAGAGAATAACAATATAACTGCTTCCAGTGCTGTGTCAGATCACCACACTAAAAAAAAAAAAAATCACTGTAATATGACCAGGAGTGCAGACAGGACAAAAGCCATGTCCAAAATGATGATAGAAAAATCAACCTTGCCTGGTAGAAAGCATTCAGGAACAGCTTGGAAGCCTCCATTGGAGGTGCATTTCAGAGTACAAATTAATTAGCAGGAGTCTTTCAGAAAATAATTGAATCCTTTATTGGCAGTTCTCCATATGAAAGCCCTGTCACCGTGGCTGAGAAAGTGACTCAGAAATGAAAACGAGAAAGAGATAGAGAACTGCCACAATATACAGCTTCCCCTTCAACACCAACCCATCAAGCCATTCAGGCAGCAAATTCTGCTTTTAAATGCTATTGGTCACATACCATTATATAACTAATATCATCATATACTACTCTGAGCTGTGCCCTGTTGTACATCTAAGTGACAGAGCATCTCTTAATGTAATGTAGACTGGAACAAATACAGGAAAAAAAAATACAGATTTTATGGGTAGCATGGCTGCTACGAATTTACAGACTGATTATCCAAACTGATTCATATTTTTATATTTAATACGATTACATTTCCTGCTACCTTCACCCTCCTCCACATTTTTCCCTTACAGCTCAGATGCTTTTTTTTTTTTAATTCACCAAACAGATGCAAAAGCTGATATTTCTCTGCCTACATTTTTCTTGCAAAAACCCTGCAACCTTGTGTTTAATGAGGAGGAGTTTTAATAGACAGATAGAGAGGTTAAATTGGCTGACAGAGGAAAAAAGAACTGGATAAGAAAAAGATCAGGTTTCCACAGAAACAGAGTCACATCCTATAATATTCTTGCCTTTATGCATTTATTTATTTATTTCAGCTATATCTGTTCCTAAGCAATAGGATACAATAATGTCCAGGAATTCAGAGTTGAGAAAACTCTGCTTTTAATGGGGGTCCAGATCTTCAGCTGCTATAAATCAGAAGAGCTTTGCTGAAGCCAGCATTGCTAATGGCATCAGCATGATTTATACCCCTTAAGGATTTGGCCCAAGGGATCCACCAAAGAATTAAACTTAAGAATAAATAAGCCAGAAGGTTTACATAAGAAGGAAACGACCAGAAACCACTGCATGGCAGTTTGGGACAGAGATGTCCTCCTTTGTGACGGCCCTTCAGAAAGTAAAGTTCTTATGCAGGTCCCCTGTTTGCATGAGGAGAATGAGGGGGAAGGTGCACACCTCAGCCTGCAAGCAAGAAAGGCAGAAGGCAGGTCTAACTTTCCATCCAAAGGGTAGCACAGTGTTCGCTTGGTTTACACCTTCATTTTCCATCCGGACCATAAAACTCTTCTGAAGAAGAGGATGCTCTTAGACTTTTAAAGATATGTTGAGAGAAGTGACTTTCAATTGTCCATTAATCACTCAGCTGCACATGTATTTCTCTCCAAACATTTATTGGTGTGATAAGTAACTTCATAAGGAACAATGTGTTGGTGTTTTACCTGGAGTTCAGTGCATCATTGCGTTCGGCAGATGAACTCAGAAGAGACTTTGGAAACTGCAGCACTGTTGCGCCAACTAGTTCAGTGGCATTTTAAATTTCCTCTTGAGCAACTAAAATAAAAACAAAATCAGTTTTGCTGAAAGAGAGACAAAATCTGACACCAAAACTGTTTCCCACTGCCCACATTTGAAGCTGTGAAATGGATCTCCATGTGGAGTTTTTCCAGCTGAACTTTACTTTCCTAATAAACTGAAACTTATGCCCAGATACGCTGAAAAAAAATTGATTTTTGGAGCTTTTGAAACCTAGCTCCACATCTAAATAATCCAGTTGCAGCCTGTCTCCTGGGTTTGTGTAAACTATTTGACCACCTAGTCACCATCCCTAAAGGTGTTCAAGAAACAACTGGAGCGGCATTCAGTGCTGTGGCCTGATTGATAAGGTAATGATTGGTCAAAGTGTGGACTCAATGGTCTTGCAGGTCTTTTCCAGCCTAAATAATTCTGTGATTCTGTGAAAGGAAGAAAAATCATTTCTTGCAGCTCCACAAAACAGAACCATACATCCAGGTAAGGATATACATCGTTATGCTCTCACTTCAGGGTTCTTTTTACCAGAGCACCACAACTCCCCCCACTTTAGCATTAGCCACCTTTTAAGAACATCACTGCACCACTGCAGAAAAGACCCCAGAACACAATTAGGCATAAAACCCCAACTGTAAAAGGGCAGAGAGCTCAGCCCATGAGTCAGCCTGACTGCCCAACACTGTTTGCTGAGCCTGGCCACAGAGGAAGGCCAGCAGGGCCCCAGTCATTCCCTCCATCCCAAAGCACTGCCTGCCCCAGCTCCTCCAGCAGGGCACAGCCATGCTCCCCTCACTGCTGGCAGGCCAGCTGCCAGCACCCTTCATTTGAACAAGCCCCTCTGCAGATCTCAAGTTCATTCATTTTAGTGTTTGCCTCTGACAAGAAGGTGAAGCATTTCTAACATGCAGCAATGAAGGTGGTGTCCACCAGGGAGGCCAGAGCAGCCAAGCAGAGGAGGCACAATGGGGAGACACCTTGCCTAGAAATCAAAGAGCTTGTAGGAACACTGCAAACCACCTCCTCAGCCACACACAGGCAGGACTCAACTTTTTTCCTGGCCACTTCCTCCCTGTGATCAAAGGCGACAAAGAATTGCCTTCGGCAGAAGGGGCGTGTGAAGGGCTTCCTATCGACTGGCTGCCTCAGCTGCTGTCTCCTGCTCTGCGTTTCATCACTTCAGGGGGCAGAGAGGGAGACAAGAGAGGAGAAAAACCTGAGGAAACCCTTCCCATATCATTCTCTCATTAAAAGTTTGGATCATCATTGCAAAGCTGTAAACTCTTTTAAAAAAAGCTGATATTCTTAACAGCAGGAGTAAAAATTTTTACAAAATATTAGCAATACATTAAAAAAAAATTATTCTGGTCACACAACACAATACTTTTCCTTTGATCAAAGTCTTACCTGATTTCTATTTTACTTCAACTCTAGCCAGTAATACTTTGCTACCTTACTAAAATTTTTATCCAGCTCCAGCCTGTAACAGTCTTACCATCAATGTCTCACAATAAGCCACGAGAACTTTCTGGATTACCCCAAGTTCTCCTAAAAGTCAAGGAAACACAAAAAATGAATTTTATTATTATTGTCGCTTGAGATTTTTTCCCTAATTTTATTTTTCAGATGTCTCTGTCATGGCGTCAAAATTATAATAATCTTTGCTCATTGTATATGTGATTATATTCTTAGCAGCAGTACCTTCCTACATGCTGACAAATCTATTTTGTATTATGACATTTTCGTATGTATTAGCAAACCTAAATTCCTCCAGCAATTAAGGAACTAGAAGAAAAAATAATTTTTCAAATGTTAGAAATGTAAATGTCTACATTTTCTTTTTGTCAATGAAAGCATGTGGAATGGTTGTAAAACTCTTTGAAGAAATTGTTTCTCAGATTTATGGTATCATTATTCTACTTTTCAGAATCTCTGTTGGTATGATGGTGCACATTATTCTCGTCCTTAGAAGCAATATTTTGATTATTTTGTGGGTTATAACTGATATGCAGTCATCATCTGAGTCACTAAACACACGTTGCTTATTCTTACTTCTGAGATAGTTTGAGTTAAATTTTGAGTGCTCTTTGGTCAGCACATTACATAGGAACACTTGTACAGCATTAAAAACTTTTATCTGTAATGTGCTTATTTTTCTCATAATCTTTATTGAAGGATCTATTTAGGCTTGATTTTATTGACCTGTTGAAAAAAAAAAAAAAAAAGAAGAGTTACTAGGTGTGGGTCTTGCTGCTATGTTATTGAAAAACTGTTTGGCTTAGATCTACTTTGCCTCTCTCAGCAGTTTTTATTGATATCTCCTGGTAAACTTTAAAATTTACACCAGTTCTGCAGAGTTTTCTTCGTCTTCACACAGTGCTGACAGCCAGGCATGGTCCATAAGCTGTGAAAATCCTCTGGTACAACCATTTATTCACTGCACCAGTCTCATCCCAACCACATGCCAAGAGGACATTTTCAGCAGCACTTGCAGTCTATACCGTGTCTCTCTTTCCTTGTGTGGTTTCTATATGGACTCATTGAACCACACTAATGCCCAGAGAACAGATCCTACTAAACACTTTGCTCCATCTTTGAACAACAAAACTTACCAAAATAATCAGAATGTGTTCTGCATAAGTTCATTTCCTAAGATTCTACCAGCTGTTTCTGCTCCTGTAAGGGCCATCTGGTCATATGGGGAAGGGTCACTTTCAAAAGCAGCACTCTTCTCTTCTTGAAATCACCATGCCTCACTGCCTTATCTTTGTTGCCGTAATCAATATCTCCTCCCTGGACTTGCTCTCCAGCAGTCAAATAAGTGGATTATATCTATTTAGCTCTTTCTAGGTCTAACCAGCTGTTCTCAAGCAGTTCAAATGATGTTCCTAGATATCATTGGTTGGTATTTCTAGAGAGCTAGAAATCTGCTGGAATAAGAAATCATTCCCTTTATCATGTCTATTTTGTCATACAATGCTTCACTTCTCAGCAGCAAAGTAGTACCTTCTGACAATTCCAGTTCAAAAATAAATCCTTTTTTAACACTTAAAATAAGTCTGTATCTGGTGTTTTACCAGCTACTAATCTTTTTTTAACAAGAACACTTCTCTTCAAACAGAATGTCTACCATTTTTGTGATGCATGTGGGCATTTGGGAAGCTTTCTAGTATAGATATGGTTTACTTATGGTACAGAAGTCCAATTTATCACTTGTAAAACAGATTCACAAAAGAGAATTTTGTCCCATTCTCTTGCTTAAATGCCCAAAATAATCCCACCATAATTGGACTATACCAATGTCAGAAATACAAAATTCTGGCACGTTCCACTACCGGCATTTTCCAGGTAACCATGCTTTTAGGTGTCAGAGTTTTTCTCCAAGGCCGTAGTTGATGTGTGAAAATCAGTCATTACAGCAAGCTCCATTGAAATGCACTTGGCATGCATCATCACAAGCATTAGAGATTCATGTGCTTCTATTCCAAGCAGGCAGATTTCAAAACTGGAAAGTGACAATGGCTCTGGGCAGGTTTCAGAAGGCCAGTCTGCAAATTCATGCTCTGCAGTGGCAGTGCATTGGCACATGTATCTTCTGAAGTTGTGCAAATCATTCCATTTCTTCCTTATGAATTTGGAAAAATGTCCACTGGCTCCCTCTTCTTCTCTGCTTCTCAGCTCCACAGATGAGACATTTTTTTCTTCAAACCCCCAATAAAACACTGTGTGTATTGTAAGCTGCACAAAATTTTAGCAGCTCAAGTAAATAAAAACAGTAGTAGCAGATGTACAAATGAAATGGTATCCAACTTCATTTCACCAACCATCTTGGAAAATCAACTCATGCAGAAAGGTTATTGCACACAGAAAGACTGAGTTACATAGATAAATCTGTTTGACTCAGAATTAGCAATCGTTATCAAGCTGGTTAAGCACTGCTTGGTAAACACAGTTGGTCAAGTGCCTGGAGCCATCAATTTTCCCACCATGCACAGTGGGATCAAGACAGAGAACAGAAATTGAAAGGTATAGGCTCTTCTTTTCACCCAGAATTATGTGATTACTCTTTTCTATTCCTCATGCGCAGATGCTTGGAAAGCAGTTCAGAAGGGCAAGCTCTCACATATTCAATATGCAGGAACAAATTGTCTGATTTCCTTAAAGAGTGTAAAGGCCATCTCACAACTGGGGATCCTTTGTGGATTTTGGGGATTTTTTCCACTATTTATTGACTTCCTGGATAAAAATGCAACTCCTCCTTTTTTAGGTTCTGTTTGGGTATTGGACTAAACGAACTTGAAATAAAACTTCTTTAAATTGAAATACAAACACCCTCTTCAATGCTTAATGCAGTGGAACAGACCCAGTTTAAAGAACAAACACATTCACCTTTCCTGAGGGCCCTCATGTGGATGGATGAGCATTGCACTGATATAGCCAGTTCAGATCTTGCTCGTCTGGAATTGTTGAAAAACTTTGTCAAACAACCAAAGCACACTGAAACTTGATCACAATAACCTGATAACTGCAGGCATAAATCAACATGGCACACCATCCATCATTATCTCAACCTTCAGTGGCTGCATCCACAAACACAGGACCAGGGTCAGAGGTCATTCGTCATGTGGGTCACCATGAATTGTTTATGAATTAAACTATATATATGATCACTATTTATTTCCTTCCAGTTCCTACCTGGGTGCTTTCT
>WBNQ01086614.1:0-17500 GCA_013401375.1 Spizella passerina
TCAGAGCAGCCTACATTAAGTGCCAACCACTCTTGCATCAATTTTTATCAAGTCAGATGGAGTTGTTGTATCCAAAATCCAAATGCTTTGTTTTATACCTTTCTTGTACAAATTGTTAAAGGCTTTGCACTGTTAAGCATCTGGCAAAAGTTGATTATGCACCATTAAATCTCTTCTTGCAGAGGAGCATAAGTGGGTTCAGGGCAGCTATTAACATATGCCAAGACAAAACAGCATCATCCAGTAATACCTCCATTTGAAAAAACATCTTAAACATTGAAAAACACAAAGAAAAGACATATCTTTCTGTTCAATATTATACCTCTTCATTTAACATCTGTGCTGTTATTCTTTCACTAACAGAACTTTCCCACCTTCTTAGGTGAAGACAAAATGTGCAGCCTGCTCCTTTAGAAGAGAAAGTTTTCAGCAAGTCTTGTGTTTAACACAGTAAGCACCATCTAGGCGACAGCCAAAGAACGTACATTTGATTTATCCAGACCAGAGAGTTGCCTCAGAGTATTAAAAAATCCCCAAAGTACTCACATCCCCAGAAATCATTCAAGTAAAAAGAAAATACAGCAGGCTGCCTCAAACTTCTTTTGAGGTTGCTCAGAACTTAGTCATTAGATTGGCTTAGAATCTAACATTTTTAATATTTAGATCACATATACTGACAGCAACTACAGAAATTACCTGTCCAAAAAGAGCAACTACATGCACCTCCTAGCTGTGCCTAATGGCTTTCAGCAGCTTCATGCAAGCAAGCAAGGAGCCACTGTTATGTGACCAGCCAGCAGAGCAGCAGCACAGACAGAGCTGCCCAGCAGGTCAGCAGTGGTGCACCAGAATTTCCTGGAAATAATACAATATGGACTAACAAAATACTTATGGACTCGTGAATTTAAACACAGACAACAAGTCACACTCAAGTTGCCACAGACACACGGGTATAACTTTCTCCAGACCATTAGAGGTTCACAGGGGAGAGTGAATACCCCAAATCTTTTACAGACTTCAGCATGGAGAAACCATTAGAATCCGTATTACAGTGTTATGAGTACAGATTGCACACAATGCAAACGATAAATGTGATTCTGTGTAACTGCAAGTTAGTGAAATATGATTAAATATGTTAAAGGATTCCAATGGATTCCACAGAAGTCTTCACCTTACTGGCCTCCCAAAGGTATGCTAACAAGCACAAGCAAGACAAGTATCAAATCCTTGCTAGTAACTCATAGTGTTCCACACATGTCATTATTCCCCTTTTTGCAACAAAAAACAATGATTCTTCTTCCCCACTCCCATATCATCCAGGCTGCAGATGGTAGCTGTGGGAAAAACTTAAAACATAAAAATAAAGAGAATGGGATTTTCCTTTATTTCCTGGATTTTGATCACAGTCAGCAAGCTGAAAGAGGAAGCACTGTCCTGTCTCTGAAACTATCCCAAACACTACAACATAACTTCTCCAAAAATACTCAAATTTCAGTCTGAAGAAACTGTTTTCATGTTTTGTTCTGAGTATCAGTTTAAGTGCTAACCTTTTACTGGGAGGTTGTATCATTCCTAGAAATGTGGCAACACAGAAATCGGACAGGATATTCTTTTGCAGATTTATACCACAGAATACAACACATTTAGAGAGATGCACATTTTAGTTAATTATATTGTGCACATCATCCCATTCAAGGAGTCTAGTGGTAACAGCTGATAAAGTGTAACACATTTGTTCTACATCATTTCTGTTTATAAACCATACAGAACACATCCCTGCTTCCAGGTCTACAGAAGACACTCAGCAGCACCAGCCCTGCTCAGTAGTGTTCAGTTCAGTGTCACTGCAGCTTTCACAGAGCTCTTGGTAGTGCTGGCTGCCATCACTGCAACTGCAGACAACGCCTGCCATACTGATGCATCAACAAGATGACCTGTTCAATAGGTCACATTCCTACCTGAGATTCTCAGAACTAACAACTTTTCTGCTGACTTAGCTCAATTCAGCCTCCAGGATAGCCACAGAATGAAAGAGAAAAGCTGCTCAACACCTGGACTTGGGCTTCAAGGGAACACTTATTCTGTGTTGGGCATATTTCTGTTAGCTTTTCCCAATTCTTACAAGCAAGACACTTTTGGGACAGGAATTAACAACTTCCCTCTCTCAGTTTTGCCTGGAAATAGCAACCAATTAGTACATCAAAATTAATGACAATGAAAATCATAGCAGTAGGCAGAGTATAGTTGAGGGAAATGACAATTATGAAAACATTTTTATTTGCACTTTCTGTTGACATTCTGTCAAACTTTGTGCTGAACTTTGTGGCATCCATATCACCTGTCAGACTATAGCCCCTTTACAGTCATGAGAGCAATACTTCACCATTGCTGACCAGTATACACAAGACTAATCAAAGACTAACAAATCTTGGCAGAACTTTATTTAAGAAATTCACTTTTCCTTGGATCAACATTTGGCATTGAAGCAAACATTTATAAGAAGAGAAACAGTTTTCCTTGGGCATACACACTGTCAATAAGTGAACATAAAACACCAACAGATACTGCTTACTGCAAACTTTGCCATACTAAAATCTGTCTCACACTCTTTTCTAAACCAAGTTTAAATGCCTACAGCTCGCAAACACCACCATCATGTGTCTATGGAGAACTGCAGTGCCAGTATGCACAACCACTTACGCGATGTGATTCACAGATTTTTCTGGGTTTTGTGTATGTTGGCATATCTTGGGGGCATGCTCAGTCTAGTGTGTTGCCTGTTTTCCATTAAATGGGAAGACCTTTTGAGACGATAAATATAGGTTTTCATCAGAGCCCTGAGGCATTCATTCATCACCTTATCTTGTCCCAAAGTGTTTTTGAAGAGACACGTAATAAAAACATTCTCATTTTGCCAACTGCATAAAGGATTTAGGGATGGTGAATGAATACAAATTAAATCTAGTTACATACTTCCTACTTTTTATTTAAATGTACTAGCAATGCTGTCTCATTCTCTCCATCCTGCAGTGTCCAGAGTCACTTCACTAATTCAGTGCTTGAGATTCTCACTAAAACTAAATTATACAGCTAGCAGAAAAAGGGAAACTTTGACACATCTCCAACCAACCTGAAGAAAATTAGTATTGCTATTTCCATAAATAAGCACAGCTGAAGAGCAGCTCTAGAAAGCTATAGGAATATAGAAGATAGTAAATTCCACTCCAATTGCATCAAGCAGTAAGTAAAGCATCAGAGACAGGTAGTGCTGAAATCAAGTAAGTTTTTGCTGCTAAAGCAGCAACCCAAGATAGGCAACCAGGCTGGAAGACTTAAGGAACATCAAGCAGGACAACCTCACAACAAAGGGAACTGAGGGGAGGATTGCAGTGAAGGCAGGGAGCCTGACAAAGCAGATGCTGGCCTCAGAAGTCCAGGGCAGTTTTAAATGAGGTCAGTTTAAGAAATGGGCAGAAAAAAGAGAGAGAATGGAAAACAAATTGAAATGAGCATATGATAACGCAACAAGGTGTAAACAACAGGAACCTGGCAAAGAGAAATACTTAGCAAGGAGATCAGAAGATCAGGACAACAGGGTAACTTGAGAAAACTAAGTGAGGAAGGGAAGAAAACTGAAAAGGGGGTAAAGGCAGAAAAAGAAATGGAAATGGCCACTCTTGCCACAGCATACACAAACAGAATTCCAGTTCCAAATTTTGGCAAATCCAGCAACTTCTTGTGCTGATTTTCCTTCTCTCCCACTTGTGCAGCCTTATTGCCTTTTCCTGAAGCAGGGCATGATCCTGCACCAGTAACAATTCCTGTCATCCTCCCCTGGGCAACTCTGCCCGGAACTCTGCCACCAAGAAGCCAACGCCAGTTGATTTATGCTGGTTTTGTAAATACCACTCTACTTCCATGTTTACCACTACATACTACACCACTCATCACTTGTAGACTTAAAATAATGAGAACCCTGGTGACTCTCAAAATACTTGCAAACCGAGGTTTCCTGTTGTGAGAGTCATCAGCTGGGGCCTGACTGAAGATTGCCACCAAACTGTGGGAGAAGTTATTTTTGTTTCAGGTTTGTTTGGCTTTCTTAAGGAAAAAAAATCTACAGGCTACTTCTTATGCATGAGGTTGTTTCAGCAGAATGTCTGGATTTCAGCTCAAGCTGTGATCTCACCATCTCCTCCAACTTAAAAACACTCATACAGACTGTTTTTCTAACTCTCACCATCCTAACCAAAACATGTGACATCACTCTTTCTATAGGTGTAAAAATGCCATCTCTCTTTTCCACACACAGTATTGAATTACTTCATTAATCAGAAGGAAACTCTGAGTTTGAGAAGCAGGGCTAGAAACTGGGGTTCAGTTTGTTAAAGTAACAGTATGTTGGCTCATCATTGAAATGTCCTCTTTTTTTCAGATGGATCTCTGTTGTATGTTTTTCTCTATTTGGTGGTTTTCTGTTTGTTACTCTCTATCCTAGTTCTGCTACCCTACTGTGTTTTCTATCTAGCTTTTCATTTACCATAGATGTCTTTTCCAAAAAAAATGCTCACACGTTCATTTTTCTTTCTTTTCATTTTAAGCTTATGTCTGTCTTCCTCCACCCACTGGATTTCTTTTTCCAAGTTATTTAATACTTATTTTAGCTTTGTTTTGGCCATCTTACAGTCTATCTATCACAATTTTTTAAAGTGTATTTCTCTTTTTTCTTTTTTTTTTTTTTAATCCAGTTGTCATTTCCCTTACCCTGTTGGGAAAGTCTCCTTGTTTTTTGATGTACCATCTTTCACCACTCCCATTTTATTTTCCAACCTTCCATAGCCCAATCTTCCCAGCCCAGGACTGAACCATACCTCCAGCACAGTGCAAAGCATAGGCAAGGAAAGATGAACCAAAGCAAGAAGCAAATAAATACAGCCTTGACTTGATTTCCCATGGTCAAATCTGGACTGATGTCCCCAGCAGCTGGTGGGAGTCCCCTCCCTTTTCTGGAAACGAGGAGCAGCTGCCTGACTGCAATGGCAGCCAAGCTTGTGAGCCCTTGCTCCTTTTGCTGTCTTAGGAGAGCACAGGACCTGCCTCCCACACCACTCCTGTGGCACTGTAAGTGCCTCCCCATTTCTCCTCCACA
Source organism: Spizella passerina (assembly GCA_013401375.1). Classification (NCBI taxonomy): domain Eukaryota; kingdom Metazoa; phylum Chordata; class Aves; order Passeriformes; family Passerellidae; genus Spizella; species Spizella passerina. Next base: position 5,150 of record WBNQ01086614.1, read on the forward strand.
GCCCTGGCAGAAGGAGCATCTACAGCATTAGCCCTGCTCTGAGCAAGACCAGTTTGATCTAGGCTGCTGCCTCTGGCAACACCTCCAGCTGTAATATCTGCTGCCTGTTACCACAGAGACAACACACCATGGAGGCAAAAGGCCTGGGAGGAGAGAGCAGCAGGAGCTCAGAGCGGTCTTTCATGGGGATGCAGTCAGCACACCACCCTCTGCTTCCCACTCCTCCACTCCCAGGCAGCAGGGAGTGAGAGCCTGAAGAGATCCTCCCTCCTGTAGGCAGCTAGTGGAAACCACTGCAAACTGTTCTATTGTCCCCACTCCTCTCCTCCTCCTCCTTTTGCAAGGGTGGGTGAGGAAAGGAAAAAGATCTCATTTTCCTGGTGAACTGAAGCTGCATGATACATGGCTTCAGATTAACAGTGAAGTGCTCCAGGAAGCAGGACAACAGGCCTCGAGCTCATCAAGGTACCAGCTTAAACAACTGTATCCAACAGCCCTCTGTACACAGAATTCTTCCTAAACAATAGACAATTAAGTGTAAGATATATAATCCTCCCTTTAACATGCTCTGAAAGAATAAAGACCCAAGCCACACAGCAAGTTGATCAGACTCAGATTGCAACTGGTTTCATCCCCAGCTCTCACTCCCTACAAAACAAGCCTGCCTCGTTTTAACTGTAAGAGACAGCTTAGTATTTAATACTCATTTTTTAAAGAAAATCTGGAGAGTGTAAGAGTTCCTTTTATTGCTCATAAGCAATTAAGGAACACCATTTACAGGCTCTGTAAAGCTGTCCTCAGTGAATAAAAGGCAGGGTGGGGGTGATTCAGCCAAGGCAAATCACAATTGCTATTTAAAAATTTAAGGATCCCCCTCACACTCAAATAGTCCTGGGGAAGACCTCAGAAAGCATTTCCAAAGGGTACATGACACAAAGTGCTGTGAACTAAACACTGCAAACTTGTTTACATTCTCACTTAAAACCAATGTAAACCAAAAGGAGCCATTCAGAGAGGCAACACCAAGATAAAACTGATCCGAGCCTCTGAAGGAGCACTGCACTGGGGAGATGAGTTTCCCTCTTGCCTTGGCTGGCCTATAATCAATGAGTGTCATTGATTATCTCACTGCTGACTTAGGACTTCAGCGACTCTTATCTCATGAAGTTTCATGAGCAGAAATTACCTGCTGTATAATAAAGCCTTCCTAGGGCACACTATCACTGATTTAGTTGCTAAGCCCATCTTAGCTAGTCTGCAAACACCAGTAGCTCCCTATTAGCATCCAAGCTGACTTTTCCTGTGTTACAGCACAATGGCTCTTACCATACCTTGATATAATAGCATTGCCTGCTTGATTTCAGCTCCTACAGGTTATTGCTTACTGGTTTGTTTTCATGTCTGGAGACCAAGATTCCTTATTATAAAACTAAGAAAATATCATTAAAAATGCTTTGTCATTGTCAAATGGAGCTGTAGCTGTACTGTAAGAAACCAGATGGAAATTTAGTTCATGATTCCAGTAAAAATGTCAGTGAAATGGAACAAGGAATTCCTCAAAGACCAGTGGAGCATATATTGTTCCTAAATTTCAGATCTTATCAGGGCCAAATAAAATCTAGAACCTACACAGCAATGAGCTGTTAGCCTCTTCATTCCATACCAAAATGGTTCTTTCAGAGACATAGAGTCCACATATACAATAGTCAAAGAATTCTTTTTCCTGGTGCTCTGGTGACTCCTGCAGAACTGGAAGAGACTGGTTAAAAAAATCAGAAAATGTTTATAATATTTTCCTGATAAATACAAAACTGAAACATCTGGCATTATTTTGGTATTAACTTTGCCAGTGTAACTATAGTGATATCATGAGTTCAAGTGAACATGGCTGGCAATGTTTTCCCAAATTGAATACTTTCAAACCACCATCCCCACTGGAGGTATCATTGAGAGTTTTGGGGTGTTGCACACCAAGTAAATCATGCAATGATTTTGAGTTCAAATGTTAAGCTTGGTTTGCATTTGTCTGCACAATACCATCCACCTGCAGCAAACAGGTTGGTGCAGGTGGGAAGACATCATTTTGTTCAGAAGAAGAGCCCAATAGAGTCTGAGAAGGTGTCAAAGTGTTCATCACCAAGTCCTCTTGAGTTTTGGAAAGGTTTTTCCCCCTGTGTTAAACATGAGACAAAAATCTGCATGCTGAGTATTTTCTGTGCAGTGACCATTATGAAGTTTGAAGACAGGGATCAACAGGCTGGCTGCACTGACACGGGTTGTGCTGCAGAAAACTCACCAATTTCTCTAAAAGCAGAGCTTATACAAGACAAACTATAATCCCACACTAAATTCCTGCCAATGCATAAATACTTGACAATCTTCCTTACTCCTCTCATCCTCACAGTCCAAATGCATGCTCCACACTTCACTGAAAGCAAAACCAATGCCCTTAATCCCACATTTCCATTCTGTGACAGACTTACTCCTGACTTATTTTACAACCATGTTATTTAAAAAATGAAATTGATGCACAAGAGACACGACTGAAGTAAATCCTTACATCAAGGAAGAACATTCCTGTATTGTGAAGTCTAAGGTTTTGTGGAACTCCATTTAAATCAGTCAAATGTTACAATATCCCTATCCTTTTGGCTTATATCAAAATGCACATGGTCAAATTAGTCAAAAAGATAATCCAGAAAGATCAAGATATCAAGAAAAAAAAAGACAAAAAAATAGCAATCAAACTTTAAATGAAATATTACTTCTGTGAAATAAGTATATTTCTTGGAACAAACTCTCACCCATCACACCAGAGGAAATCAGCTTAGGCTCATTATGATGGAACGTTAGTAAGAACAAAATTTACTTTCCGTGCCTCTTTATCCAGAAGTTACAAACTTTGAAACAGAGATTTAATAACTAAATAAACTGATTATGTAAGCCCTCAACCTGTGAGCAGTCTATGCATATACTTAGATTTACAGACTTAAGTGACCCAGTTCCTAGTAGTGTCTGTGTTTCGGGACACACACATTACCTTGAATGTTAGAGTATTTTGCTTATAGCAGTACAAACCAAACCCAAGGGAGCCACATGACTGTAAAATGCAGCTGTATCTACAAGTTGAGAATTACTGTAATCAGTGGAAATAGAAACCCAGATTTCCTCTAATATCACAAATTTGCTCAGCAAAGTTGACTAGAGACAGCTAAAATTGTTTTCTACTAAGCAACACAGGATAAATGGGAAAGAGACTGATCCTGGACATCCTATATTCAGTCCTCCAAGTATTACAGTTCCTTGCTAGCAGCCTGCTAGAACCATAACCAAGTCAGGTTTTATCAGTATGGAATGCACAGACCAGGCCTTCAAATATTAAATAAAATATTTCCTTACAACTCAGATGGTGTGAAGAATAAAAAAAAATATTAAAAGGAAAGAGGAGAGGGAAAGGGGGAGGAGGAGAAGGCCTGTGTGTGTATAGAAGGAATGTGGGCTCAATATACAACAGCACTAAATATTTTATCTTCGAACCAAATTGCTACAAAAGAGTCCTGATTAACATTTCATTGCAAAAGATGCACCACTATACTAACAGCCTTAAAAATCTACATTTAAATGGAATACAAAAAAAAATGTTATTCAAAAGCATTCTCTAGACATTCCCTTTTAAAAGCAGTAGGTTAAAGGTTCGATTTATATAGACTTTAAAGAGGTTATACGCCGTCTTTGTCACATCACAGTTTAATTGTGTAGTTTCACCTCAGCTTTACGTTTATGAACTGGATGAAGACAATACCATTTCTGATGTGCAACTTCAGACGTTTTTATTTTTTATTATTTGTCTGTTAAAAATTCCTTTTGGTACATATAAATGCTAACATCTAGCCTTTGAGGTGTTACTCTTTTACTCTTTTTTTTCACTTATTTCCCCAAAAAACTAACATATGGTACAGGTTTTTATTTTATTTTACAGAAAACAGCACATGAAAGCATTGCTGGAATATTTATTAGATTCATCTGTTATTGTTTTGTTACATGATCTGCAAAGAAGAAAAAACATACTTATGGTTATACCAAACCAGCAGGATTGGTGCACCATGACTGGTACAATATGGACTGGTAGTTCTGTACTGGACCCTACACCACCAATGTGGCTTTACCATATTTCAGTGTGTTAAGTGCTTGCACAAGCAATGCTGTTTGAATTATGTAAGGACTCTGTTGGGCATCACCTATAGATTAAAAATTCTTACTCCATGCAAAATCCAACTAAGCTAAGGACAAGCACTAAAGATAAAGCTCAACACTTGCTAATCAGTTGTTCAATAGTGAATCACAGCACAGAAGGGACTTGCATGGCAGCCAGCCTCCGTGGGATGCCAAACTGGGGGCCCATCTTCCCATCTTCCCCCAGTGTTTACACAGGGAACTGGTGAGAGATACTAAGCAAAGGCACTGAGCCACAGGAGAGAAGCCAATACTCTAATAAATGCAGAACACATCACAACCTAAATATGTTAGTGTAAATGTTGAATGACTCCTAATTATTTATAATCAGCAGTCATTAAGAGTCATGCTTTTCCCCCTTGATTCCTTCAGCAGAGAGGAGGCAAGCGTGAAAAATGGGTTATCAGCCTTTCTGTGGGCCAATTGCTCCTGTTCTCAGAGGGACGCAGCCAAAGCCCATTAGGGGGGTACTGACCTCAATCTGCTGTGGATCAGTCCCTGAATGCCACAAAAGTCTCTAGATTCCAAAAAGGTTATGCTCCCCCTGGCTTTAAAGGCAGAGGGAGAAGACTTGAGAAGCTTTATGCTACAGTGTCTTTCCCAGAAGATTTTTAAGCATCCCATGAGATGCAGTCAGAGGTCAAATAGTGCATAACAGCCCCACACAACCCGCTTCCCTCCAGGAGCCTTGCAAAGAGGCAGGCACCTTCTGCACAAACTACAGGAGGCAGGAGTAATGCAATTGTGCAGAACCTCAAAGGAATGCCAGGTGTGCCCGGCATTGATGCAGCACTGCAGTACACATTTGCACCTGCAGATTGTCTGCTCCCACCCTTTACAGAGAACCTGGCTGCATAGATGTGCACAGGTGGGTCCTCCAAAGGAAATGGTGATCTAACACCAAAAAAGCATTTTTAAAGCGTTCTTCAGCATTCAGACAAAGGAATCATTTTACATATCCTACCTCCTATCAGACCTATGTTATCCTCAGTGAAGCCCACTGCTTTTCTGCTGGGAGGGTCTCTCATGCAGAACAAATGCAGTCCCTTTATAAAGCCTAATAATTAAAAGAGCTCCTGCAGTCCTTAGCCAAACTCTCTCCCATCATCCTCACCCAACAAAATAAAACTTCTGACCGAAAGTTCAGTAATGCCAACTGGAATACACATTCCTAGGAGAAACACTTGACAAGCTGTTTGTAATGCTTGTGAAACATTAGAGAGTTACATTTTCTAAACAGGTGATCTGGTTGTACAGAGCTGCTGAAAAACATGGTTTGTGTTTCCAGCTACTGTCCACAAACTCATAATCACAGTGCTTCTAAAACTCCAGGAATCTGCACTGTAGGGTACTTGATGACATAGCAAATAACTCTTCCATTGATGCAGCAGTAGCAGCTCTCAGAAACTCTGGCATTTACTCCCTGAGAAGTAAATATTGACTTAACACCATCTACCAGAGCATATGCAAAAGGCATATGAATGGTTGCTTCTGCCAGTGCAGACTCACATGTTCAGAATCACACCTGCCACTTTATTCTGAATCACTGAAGCATGTAAATCATGAGAGAGAAACCTCTGCTTACAACTGCAATGAAAAGAAGCCAAGAGACTTTCTTCCAATTTCATCCAGCCCATAACTCTATTCTTAGATGGGCATTTTACATGCAACATCCCAGTCCTGCCAACATACATAAATATAAATGACTCCACCAAGGGAGCAGCCTGTGCAACACCCATGGGCATCCTGAGACCATTTGCCACTATGTGGTTTTGGGCTTTTTAGGTGAGGTTCTTATCTTTAAGCAATCACTGTTTCAAAATAATTCTACAGTAAAAGGTTGGAGTAGGACAGTTTGGAAAGGCCTACAAAACTGAGTTTCTGCCACTCAGCTTAATGGATGTCAGTCAAGGAACAAAAGGGACTTCTCCAACAACAGGAATAGACCCTACCAGTTAGGCAGACAGAAAGAATTAAGGTAAAATAAATGGTTGCTATACAATCCCATGAGGTGACCACCACCATGAGGTGTATTACCCCAGCTCAGTGACCACTGTCATTATCCAATCCACTCCCCAGCCTCACATTGCCCTCAACAGATCTGCTCCACTGCAGGTCTTGCTAGCAGGTTTCTTTTTATTCTGAAATGTGTCTTAGGATGTATTGTCCTCGTCACCTAAAGTTTCTCAAGAGTGCTCAGGGCATTCCAACCCTCAACAAGCACTGTAAAATGGCAATAACTAGCATCATCAGACTTAGTACCCAAGAGCAAAGGTTTATTGCCAAGCTGAGGGCAGTTCTTGGTATAAAATTAGGCCAGTAGATAATGAAGCTAGATTGCTCTGGCACAGAATTTTGAGATTTCATACTTCTGCATTAAATAACCCAAAAAAAGAATGAAATGGTGAATGGGAACATGTAGAGATGCACCCAACATGTGCTCATTTACAGGTTCCAGTAAGAAATGTGCATTCACAAAAGAAAGGGTCTGCCTCCACAGATACTTCCCAGTGCTACCAGCATGGCAAAGACAAGAAGATGCAGTCTGCAGTGATTAAAGATTCCAACTGTGTCATCTGTCCTAATGGTGACTTAACAATACTGGTCCCAAATGCGAAACTCACTAATTTCTGTTTGACAACAGCTATCCAATGGAGTAAGGACAAGGCTTCAAATCCCATCTGAGCTGCTGCAGAGCCAAGAGCTGAACATACATCCACAGAGATAAAATACCAGCATATAAACAAGCTGTGATGGCTTGTTTCTTGAAATCCAACAAGACAGTCTAATAAGGCAGTCACACATCCTTAATTATGCTGGCTCCAAAACAAGTTTAACTATCGTTTAGGCAATTCCAAAAACATGGCAATTGCAACATAAAGCATAACTCAACCATAACTGCTTATCGTGAGTAATGTACATTGCATGCTATTTTCAGATGATAGCAAATTAGAGAGGGGTGGCATGCTGATTTGGCAAAGGTTTCTAGTGACTGTCTTTCACTAACCCCAGAAAGGAGAGAGAAAAACAGCCATCATCATCACCAGCACCACTACCACTCATCTACTTCTGTCATCCCAGAGCCAAAGGGAACATAGGGATACTTATCCTGATATAATGAGTTACAAAATAGTCTTCCCCAGAGGATACAGGCAAGCTTATATAACCAGCAGTGAAACTGGGCAACTTTCCAGAAAATTTATCCAACTGCCTGCAGTCTCCCATTTCAAGGTAGCTGGAAAAGCTAACTGCTGAATAAAGTCATTTGATCCACATCCCATGCATTTTAATAAAGAATATAAAAGAACAGACACCTATTTATGTTTGCTAACTTCTATTTCCTAAAACACTGAAAGGTAAAACATCTTCCTCCCTTCACCTGCCTTCATGGTCTCTTATAAATTAAGACACTCAAAAGCATTTCCAGCACTGAACAAGAAGAAATACATGTTTATGGATAGAAGCTAAGTGTTTTTTAAAAACACAGAAATATTGTACCACATTCCAAATTTAAAAAAAAAAAAGGTAAAAAGAATTTTTACGAAAGCACTGTGAAGTTTTAAGTGGAATATTCCTGTCCCTTTCTATTACCCTCTACCTCTCCCTTTCTATTCCATTTCTTGAAGTTGACTGGGATCACATGATGGGAGTCACATGAGCCAACTTCAGAGTCTTGGCTGATCTCTTAGGAGAAAATTTAAACTAGACAGACCTATCACGAAGGGAACAGTTGAAGGAGACAGGTCACAGTTTGCAACATATTTATTTTTATTACATATTTTTATTCTTATGTCTCATTTTTCAGGTTGGAGACTGATTTTGTCTGAACTCCAAAAGAAGGAAAAGAAATGTTTATAACCTGAAGGGACACAAAGTGGGGTAACAGATTTTCGGTGAGATCATTCCATACCTCTTCATAGCTTATGTTTACTCTAGTTAACATCCACCTAACTTCAAGGACTCTCTACATTTTGAAGAATTGACAGTTGCTAAATTCTGAATGCTTTCCCTTTCAACTACACCTTGACAGCCTGCAATGTGCACATACTGCCCTCTGCAACTCCTCCAGCAGAACCTAGGAAAATCAATTTCACTGCTCTCTTTATTGCTAAACAAAATGTAAGCCCAACATAATAAAGGGTTTTACTTAGACTCCTCTAATTTTCTCATTGTTTAGGTATGTTCCACATTAAAATAAGTTCAACCCTGCAACACAGGGGACTTCCACTACCAGACTGCCAAGGATTGTGTTTCCACAGCAGCCAAGACTCCTGAAGTCCAGAAGCATCTGTACAAGGCAATACTGTGTGCAGTCAGACCATGCCTGAGACTTTGCAGATATAAGGGATGCCCATGGCATGCCCATGGAGCACATGCTCAGGGCAGGTCCACTTGCACAGAGCCCTGGACAGTAAGTCTGACTTCCCTGGGATGTCAAAAAGCCAGCAGAAAATGCTGTGCCCACCTGAACTGTTCTTTTCTGGGGCAGAGGCTGTCTTCACCTCCCAAAGAAGTGAAGAGGCTACACTTCTCAGAGAGCAAGAGAAATCTAGCACAGCATGTCTGTGCAAATGCAAGCACAAAAACAGCAGCCTGAATTGAGTTCACCCATGCAAACAAAAAACTCTGTTGCTCTTTCTTCATGTCTAAGATTTGTGTCTAAAGGTAACATTTTGCCCCATAATTAAGCAGCCTAAAATACAATATTTTTTTCAGATTCACCCATTAGTAAAATTAAGTTTTCTATATCAATTATTCTGTTACCGACCTGTAAGATCTTACATTCCTGCAGTTAAAATACTGGCCCTATGAACAACTATGACTTCTGCCTAACACTGCTCAAAAACTGATTTTTGACAGGTCCTAAGTCCAACATTACAACCAAAAAATTAGCCTGAAATCTGCTTAAATGAGAGCACCTTCCTTCCTCCCTCCCTCCCTCCCTCCCTTCCTTCCTGCCTTCCTTCCTTCCTTCCTTCCTTCCTTCCTTTTTCTTTTTTTTTTTCCCCTCTTCTTTCCTTCTTTTACACTTTAAATACCTGGTGAAACTTTTGATATCTTTGCTTAAGGTTCTTATTCACTTATAGATTTTTTTAGGAGTAGGCTTATTTTTAGCACCTCCTTGAGCCTTGAAGATAAATGTAGCAATAATTACTGTCCCTTGAAATATTTTATTACTTGAGATATTTTGGTATCATTCATACTAAAGTTATTTCTCAGAGGAAAAAAATAATTTCTTGGTGCCAAAGAAAATGTATGCAAGCCTTTAAGTTTGATTTAAGTTTGATGGCTGAAGAAAAAGGTCTTTGGGAATTTAAACAGCAAAACAAATCTACCTCTCCCTGTTCTCTGAACAATCAAAAGAAAGTGTTCAAAGCTGAGAACAGGACTTTTAAAATTATTTCCACTCTTTTATATGCAACATTATTCTGTCCCAAAGCGGCAAACAAAACAGTGTCTTGGAACAGATACTGTAAGCTCAGGGTGACTGTCAGAAGATGCCGATGCACCTTGAATTGAAAATACAAAATAGAACCTACTATTTCTATTTTTTCCTTGACCAATACTTTAGAAAACTTGGCATGGAGTTAGACTGAAATGAATGTTGGAAATTAAATTGGTAGAAATACCCTGAGTGATTCCAGATCCAAGGTTTTTTGGCAAGGATACTGTGATCCTGTGCCCATCCCAGTGTTTGAAAAGTACTAATGTCCATTCACTCAAACTCTTCAGCCAAATGTCTCTGAAGAATAATTCATCATATACACCTTCAGAAAAGAGGTTTACAATAATATTCAGAAAGCAGCTTCCAAGTCTGGCATTTCTCTAAGCAAAATTGTGCTGTTTTCAATTTTGCTGAAAAAAAATGTGAGAGGTGTGGTTCTTTATGAAGGCCCTGAAAATGCCTGTGAAAACCAGCAGGTTTTATAGCCCTTTGTGACTGAATATTTAAATATAGATTCAAATAAAGGATTCCTATGCTGTTCCCATGGAAGTCAATGGCAGTTGACTTCATGACAGAGGTCAAGTCCTGATCTTATCAAATCTCTGAAACCTGGAGTAGCTCAAACTACAAGGATTGATTCTATTACAACTGCATGGGAACTAAGATATCATTATTCTTTCCCTTCTTTCTGATCATACAGAAGAGCCTTCAAATAGAAAGTTTGTAAAACAAAACATATTTCCAGGATGAGGTGCTGAGATGGCTTCATGAGAAGTTATCTCAAGTTTCAGAGATGCAATAATTCAGTGATCAAGGGTGCTGGGAGCCCAGACATCTTACTGAAGAGAACCAGCTAAAAGATTATGGCTTGAGTAAGGACTGGAAAGAAATACCTAAGACTGAATATTTAAAGCCTGGACTAGTTAAAGTTGCTAAAAATCTTTTCAGTATTTCAGTGAGTTGTGAACTTCAGCCTAAAATTAAATAAAACTCTATCTTACCACTAAAGAACAATATGAAATTACAACTAAAAGCACACCTTACAGATACCTTTTATGGGGTTAATTTTGTCTCATCCCTGTCTCACAGTGAAACCTGCAAGTCATACTCCCTGTTTTGAGCCCTGACCCCAGAAAGGGACGGATTTCCCTGACCTTCATGGTGCAGGCAGCTTGGAGCAGCCCAAGAACCCCAAGAAGGGGTAAGGAAACCTGTAACTCCCAGAAACTTGAACTACCATCAAGTTAAGCAAAAAACCTGAGGTGGGGAGAGAAAATACCAAACCTCCCTCTGACCTCTGGCAGATGGAATCCCCAGGCACAGAGAGATCCTGGCTGTGAGAAGCTGAGGATTCCCAGACACTTCCAAAGGGAAAATCCATGGAGTTGAGAGAGAAACCCAACACATAGTGCAGCCATCTGCTGAGTGAGCCCGCTCTGCATCACTGTGCTGTGCAGTCAGCACTGAAACCAGCCCAGGCTTAAGGGCTCATCACAGATGCTGAGCACCCCAGGGAGCCAGCCTCCAGCAACTGGCAGGGTCTAGCCTCCACCCTCCTCCTCTCCAGCAGAAATACAAACCCAAAAATAAAAGCAGGAAGGCAGTTTATGAGGAGCATTTTATCTGAGTTGAAGTTGGAACGGGCTGTAAACTCCCATGGGACATCTAGGTTTACACACTTCAGATGAAACCGTAAATTGAATATTAAACACACATTTTTATCAAATCATATTTCTCCCAGAGAAGGCTGAGGACTGCCTGTTTATTTTTTTAATCTGATTCACTATGTTTACAAGTGGTAGGAAAGCTGGTTATATCAGCCACTCCATCTTTTTAGCTCTATTCGAATGACTTTGATTTTGTTTTTCTAACACTGCTAAGAAAACCATAATGCAAAAAAAGAAATAAAATCTATAATCTGTGAAAAAGCACTCTGAAATCCATCAACCAAGTTGTATCCATAATTGCTTCCCTGGCTTATCAAAAAAAGGCTCATTTGCATTATCTGTTATCTTTAGATACCCATCCTGGTCTATAAACAGAGTTATCAATCCCGTTCAGAGGCCAGTCCACAAATTGAAGTTTTCTGTAGAGGGAATTAGCTATAAACAAGCCTGAGGCAATTTTCTTTGACAGCCAATGGTAAACCATAGGAAGTAACTTCAATAGTGATTTACAGTTCTTCTCTGGTTTCCATCCAACTTTTCCTTCTTGTGCTTCTGTTCCATCCAAAAAGGAATTTTTCAGATGTTCTAATTTCCCATTCAAGATGCAATCAATCCCAAGTCTAGGTGTGTCTAATCCAATTTTTACGGTATGTTCATGGGCCAGCACCAGAGAAAAAGAACTCTCTTTTTATTTTCTTTCAATTGCCTCTGCTGCAATCACAAGACTTGTCATCTCCTGGTGTGAAATGCACAACAGCAAAAGAGAGAGCGAAGGAGATTTGGGAGAGAGAGAGAGAGAGAGAGAGAGAGAGAGAGAGAGAAACAGAACGCCAACCTACTAAAAAAAAGGGGGAAAAGAGATACACAAAAATAACACTGACCTTTTTTAATAACTCTGCATACTGAAAACTTGCATTTAACAGAATAATTAATTAGCTTCTTAAAGTCTGTGTGGAATTTTTAATTCCTCATTCAAATCACAATACACTGTTAGAAGCAGGATAT
>WBNQ01086614.1:22500-37607 GCA_013401375.1 Spizella passerina
TTAACAGAGCAAAAAAATCCCCTCAGTTTGGGACATCTGTGTGCATTTTCAAGCTATTGCATTTGTGGGACTTAAGTTTCCACTTGGCTGCATGTGGAACATGCATGAGAAGTCGTACTAAATGAATGGAAAACAGCATATTTTAAGTGGCTGGCATGTGCAAAGAATGTGCTCCCGTATAGCAAGACTCCAGTTGACTAAAGGCACAAGATGAGGACCTGCTTCTTGATAATCTGACACTTAACGTCTTATAAGCCAAATTTTCAAATTATCTGCAGAAAACCCAGTATTTCCTGTATGCTTCTCTTTTTCAAAGTGCCTCTGCAAACTTGAAGTATGCATTCATCAGTAAGTCCAGATCAGGTTTACAAGCAAATCTTTTTTCTGACTTGCCAGCCTTATGAGCAAAAATAGAATCTGCAAATTAAATTGTGACCATTTGCAGTATACATCAAAGGCAAACACTTTTAATGGGAAATAAGATAATAACACAGCACTAAAAATCCATCTCATTCCCTTTTAGTTGGGATGTCAAAAGAATGCATCTCCCTCCCCTTCTACTCCCACCCCAAAATAATGAGATATGACTTGGAAAGAATACAGAAAATGTAGTTTTAATATGGCATCTTCTTTACATAATCACAGACTATACCCTTAGCTCATTTCTCCCACTTATTGGCATATGTATTTAGTAATAATTTCTATGTAAGCAGAAGCCGAAGTTTTGATTCCTCTAAAAAAGAAGAAAAAAAAAGAAAGGAGGGGAAGTAAATAGAAATATACAGAGCAGGGATATAATCAAATGCAACACTGATTCCTGATTATTTCCTTTTAACTGAAGACAGATATGAAATAGAAAACAACTAGAAAAGATGAATGCCATTTGAAAACCTGTTAAGTAATTTAATCACTTCAACTGCCTTAATTTACACAGTTCAGATCATAAAGCCAAATACAGTGCCTGCCAGAAGGCTTGCCTAGCTTTAAGTCAATTAGAAGGATTTTTAAAAATTCTATTTTATTTACTTTAAGAAGATCATCTGCTCTGCATAGCTCCTTCACTTCTCTTTTTTGGGACCCAGGATCCAGCAGTTTTTTGCCTTAAAGTGCCCCTTTCAATCCTTCCAAGCAGCCTGGCACCCATTTGTTTGTTGACACCCATTTCCAGCAGCTGGGAGGAAGATGCCATCACTTGGAGCAGCAGTGCTGTTGCCACACAGCCTCCCCACTTTGGTGACACAGGCTGGCACAGTAGTGCAAGGTCTTTACTTTTAGGCTATCTTCCCCTGAGACCAGCACTTACTTGATGGCAGTGAGTTAGCCTTTTTTGGAAGGCTAACAGTATCACTGAAGTTTCAGCTGCCAGCAGCCTTTTTCTTTTTTACAAAATCAAACCTCTTGGTTGCTTTCTCTGTACCAGTAGCGTGGGCTGTAATGGCTGAATTTTTTGAATTCTGACTGATACTAGACTCCTGCAAAGCACAAGATGCAGAGCATGGTACGACCACCATACTGCAGAGATACAGTTTAAACCCTTTTTATTATTATTACTTCTGTGTCAAAACTCAGGTACAATTTTAATATGGCTGCTTGGGTGTTTTAGGGTTGAGTCTTTCTTTGTTGTTGTTTTTCAGGAAAAAAAATCCCCAGTGTAAAATTTCCTAAATTTAACCTCCACCTTGAACAGGTGGCAAGCTGCTAACTAATGTTTTCTCCTGATTCCACCTCATGTTATCCAGCAGGATGTTAAGTCATTACTTACTGATTACAGTGATTGCAGGGATAAGCCACTCAATCATCTCTTTCTGAAACTTGCAAAGGGATACAGGAGGATTGACATTTAATATCCCTTATGCTATTAACCACTGCAGGGAGGGGAGAGAAGGGGGGAAAAAACGAGGGAAATCTCAGCAGAATTAATGAAGCAATACTGTATTGCACTTGCAGATCACTGGGTTTAGAGTGGAGTACGTGTACAGCTGGCTCACTGAGGAACAACACTAGAAAATAGTATCAGGCAGAATGAGTTATTACAGTCTACAATAAGCCATAACTTGATGACTGGAATTTTATTAGTAAGCATAAAGAACCATGGGTACATTACTCCAAAAGATCGTGTATTTAATCAGCTACTCACACCAGATTACAATACACCAAGACATGCAGTCCCCATTTAATTACAACCTCCAATACTTTCATTTCCAATACTTCCAAGCATCAGGGTAGCCTATTTTTCCCTAGGAAAAGTACCTTCTTTTAAAGTTTATCCTCTTACAACCTGGCCACAAATATTAGAACAGAAGAGTACAAAAAATTCTTACAAGCTCAGGTCTTTGCCCTTATTTTTTTGGGCTACCACATGTGGCCAGTCTACCCTTAACTTTCATGCTGCTCTACACCACTTGTAGATAGGGATTACTTGCAGTATTTGTCTTGCTGAAAAAGAAATTTGTCAGAAAAATATGTACACAGAAGTTATCATTTCCAGCATCTAAAACTACAGGATGTTGCTTCCTCCTTGACCTGAAAATGAAAGTGAAGAGGGCCCCTCCATACTTTTTGATTTCAGGGGAAGAGGATGGCATCTCCTGATGACTTTGTAGAATCAGGTCTCATATAATCAATTCAGGGCTCAATTTACAAGTCACTAAAGTAGTACAGGCAACGTTTCTTGATACCTAACAACCTCTTTTGAACCCTGACCTCTCAACAGGACCCTGAGCACATGAGTCCAACAAGGGGGCCAAGAATGGGTATTATGATTAACACCTATTTTATGGTGAGGCTTGAAAGCAAGCAGCAGGACAAGCAACTAACTGAAGTTTAAACAGGAAATGTGATTCTTATGGGGTTGCAGACTGCTGAATACTTCCTTCAATCAACCCTGAAAGTACTAGGAAGAAGGAAAAAAAAAGAGACCTAGATGAAGCTGGCTCTTCTTCTGAAAGAATCAAAGTGGACACATGAACTTCCTCTCATTTATTCATCTATCAAGCTTGGTTTTAAGTTACATCATCATTAAGATAATAATTTCTGCTTTCTATCACTTTAAAGTATGTTCCCAATAGCTATCTGATTCTGATAAAGGTAGTCAAGTCCACAACCTACATATGTTTATAATTAGCTTTTTTTTTAAGGCAGAGTAATAGGTTAATAAGAAATATCAGATTACACTGGAACAAGCTCATGGGTCAAAAACTAGACAAAACATATCAAACTGAAAATAAGTGCTTGGTTGTCAGACACTGAAAGAGCTCCTATACAATAACTGCATTGTTTTAATAAAACATTAAAAACATCAGTTTTGAGCCAAAACATCCAAAAGAGGAAAGCGTTCAAGTCACCAACAAAATTCACAAGCCAAACAGTAAATAAATCAGGTTTGAATACAGCATCACAATTTCCTAATGTTCTCCAAGCAATGCTGTGAAGTGCAGTCTTGCCTTTTACAAGTTCATTCCTTACAGAAATTCCCTCTACCTTTCTGAAATTAGGGCAAAAAAGTTAATTATATCTATGGTATAGATTAAGTGAAAAAAAACAAGTGGCATTGAGTTGAGGGCTATGTGAAGTTAGTAAGGGCTTTTTTAAACAATGCCTTTAAGGAAGTACCCTAAGAATAAATCCAATTCACGGGCAAAACAGGACGCAGAGTCAAAGTAGCCTGCCTGCACTAAAGCCACTGCCTAATTGTAAGCATGCAAATACCCACATTATTAGGGCAAACAGAACTAGTCCCGTGGCTAAAGCAAGTCATTTGCTGAAGTTCAGCAGACTGAAGTTCATGACTTTACTGCAATGCTCAGGAAGGCTGGCAACTCCCGGTGCCGGGGCAGCAGGAGGGCACTGCACCAGTGCAAGCAGCACAGCTGCACAGGCAGGGCAGGGCAGCAGGCAGCTTTCTGCTCCAGCACTGCAGCACTCAGCCTGACATATGAACTCGGCGTGCCGTGGTCTCAGACAGCTCGTCCGTCAGCCGAGGAGCAGCACGGAAGAGAGCTGAGAACAAGCCTTCACACAGGCATTCATCACAATGCAGCAAGACAAGGCACTGGGCAGACTCCTGCAACATTTCCAGCATGCACTTGATAATTTCTTTCTAACCCTGGAATTACTTGAAATTACAGGAGGTACTGTATGATCCACCAGGGTTTAGCAAGGCAGGTTTTGTGAACTGCAACACCAGACAAAGGCTCTCCGATGGGAACACAGAACTAATGGCAATGAGTTTATCAATGGAACCACCCTTAAGAAAGCCATTCTTTGCATAACTTGATAGAAACCTGAGTGTGCGTGCAGCAACCTTCAGAACGACCTAAATCCATGCTCTGACATGGTAAGGAGAGTGCTTTGTTCCCAGAGAAGTGGCACAAATGTGCATATAAGACAAAACCCGACAACACAGCCCTGTTAGCTGGTGGACCCAGGTGGTCCAGGGCACTGGCCTCTACTCCAGCGTAATATGAGTGGCACAGCCATGACATAAACATGATTTATTTGTTGTTGTTATTACCTTGCCAAAGCAGATCAGCCTGAGGTTATCAAATCCCACCAAACACAAAACTAAGCTTACTTTATGCACTAGCACAAACTTTTTTATTCATACAGCCTTTTGTGAATTAAGTTTTCTTTAGCAATTTTTGTCCCCATGGATATTAGTCTAGCAGTAAATATAGCAGTCAAACAAAGGATGACAAGGAACAATCCTAGTAAACTGCACACAGTTTGTTTGAGACACACAAAATGAAACACAAAGAAGAAAAAAACCAAAAGCTTGCAAAAATGAATTTAAAACAAAGTAAGAGTGGTTCCACTGGGAATTAATGTGCACCAAAGATTTTTCTTATTACATTTCCTTCTACATTGTAGTCACTACAAATTATGATTTTTTTTTTTAATTTTTGATCACATGTATTTTAAAAGAAGTTTTAATTTGCTCCAGTATATGTATTGTCCGGGAGCAAATTTTAATGGCTTAGTTATAAATCCTGAAATTTAGGGGTTTATAATGGAAATGCTGGCAGGTCCATATCTAACACATTGCAAGCATCTTGGCAATACAGTGCTTGTAGTCAAGTGAGTGCAGCAGAAATCTTTATGGCATTAAGTATTGACAGGAACTCAGCAGAAGTGGCAAACTTGTAAACTGTGGCCCATGCCTGCTCTGTGCTTGAGACTACAGAGCAGCTGGCACCTTCCAAAGGGCACCCTTAGTCTGAGCCTCAGAACTTCTACTGCATTGTTCAGGTTAACATTGAACAATGAGCTCCCCTTCCAGGTCACCTTTCCCACATTCTTTCCCTTGCATCTAGGTTTACACCAGACTCTTCAACAGAGTCTGCAAAACATATACTTTAAAAGTTTTCCACACTCACTGGCCATATTAACATAGATCCTGCTCCTGGGTGTGTCAGTTATTTCTGGGAGCTGCTGAAATAATGGCATTTTCTTTGTTTCTTCACGACTGTATACTTTGCATAAAAGCTATAACTAGCAGCTTTCCATCTGTTTATGAATACAAGTTCAGCAACCTTCAGAAGACAGCAGATACTGAGAAAATACTTGTCTGTACATCACTCCTCAGACAGGTATCAATAAAACTTTAGCCTGCAAATTTTGTTAATTCATGAGTTGTCCAGAAGTATAGAAGCACTGAAATTAAGACATTGGTATGATAGGCAGATGTTGCTCTACAATGACATCAGTCTTCTGAGAAGAATAACAGGGATCATTCTGTCCTTTTGTTATTTTTAAGGGTACCTTACCTTGTTTAACAGAGCATTCAAATGCAAATCACAACATTTAACATTTCCACAGCCCTTTGCAAAAAAAAAAACGAGGCACTGAATCGATAAAAGCTGCATGTTTTGTAGGAGTGGTGTCTTATAGCAACTGATGATGTTCCTGTAGTAATACTCATTCCAGCATTAAAGAACAAAAGATGCAAATGCAATGCAAGCTCCAGCTTTCATGCAAATTGTCCCTGTAACCAAAATTCATTATCATGACAATCACATCTGCAAGAAGCAAAACTTTTAAAACACTGCAAGAGTAAAACTTACATTTAAGTTCCTTAAGTTTTAGTACTAGTATTTGTTTTGGTACATGCTCCACTAAGTCCCTAGACTAAGAGGAAATTTTTCATATCAAAGAAGGAATCGAATATTTTGTCCCTTTGAAGGCCAGCTCTGCATCTCTTGAAAGCCGTTGTGTCTCTGTTATGCATTAAGGTAGATTAAAAACCCAAACCTTGGAGATCCTCATGACTTCCTTAAATACAAGGGCTAACAATGCCAATACTTACCCACTGAAAACAAAGTTAACTGTCATTGACTTAAGAAAAGGAAGCCTTGGGCCCCAGGATGTGTACTACATTAGCATCTCCTTCCATTAGTAGGAGATAATTCAGTGACTCAGTCATTCATAAGACTTGAAGTCTTTCCAACTATTAGGAGTTTGATGACCCTGCTATGCAGTACACTCCCCATAGGTGAAACATGTAGTTAAGAACCAAAACTACCATAAAAGAAAGAAAATTACTTGACAACACGGTATATCAGTGTCAGAATTAGGCAAAAACATCTTGAAGGCTTTCGTTTTAGCCCTCTAAATCTACATGTTTACCAATAACATTCAAGCTAGCCCAGTCAGAGATGAATGTTTGAGTACAAACCCCTGACACATCAAAGAATATGCATATGTGTTTAACTGTGCATCTGCTTGAAAAGTTGGGCAAATGTGGAAAATCCTATTATCAATTTAAAAAAATATAATGGGGGCCTCTTCAGCTAATGTGAACCACTGTAATTCTATTGACAGCAACGGATCTGTGCTGACTTACACCAGCTGAGGATCTAATTTCATATGCCTTAGAAAACTGAGGCAACCTTTCCCATTGCAACTCAAGGGTTTTTATACTCTCATGGGGATCAACTCCATCTACTAGGTCAGCAGGTGTTGAGTCTGCTTTGAATCTGAAGTCCAGTCATACAGGAGGATACTGGGACATGTACCATCTATTTTTTAATGACCCATGGACATTCCCCTCTAGTATGGCTGTAGGATTCATGTATTTTCTCCTGTAGTCTAGTGGGACATAACCTATTTCTTTGAGAAAGCACAAACCCCCTATTGAAGATATCAAAATGAGAACCTGACCTGGAGGACCACGAGCCCAGATAAGTGAGCATGATGGAAACAGAAAGTTTCCATAGGTGAACTGAAAATGTTTTGCCAGAAATACACCAGGACCACAAAATATACAGAAAGCCATTTTCTACTTCTCACCATAACTAGACCATTTTTTAAAAAAATAGCAGCTTTAGCAGTTACTCCACAACTATCAAAATCCATAGGTCTGTCCACACCATTTCAAGCAATTTTCTTTTCTAATGCAACAGGAGCTTTGCATTAGTAGGAACCAATATGCTCAGCCCTCTTACACCAAACAATGAAAAGGTCTGGGGCTGGGTTAGCTCACACTCTTCTGAGAGGCAGGGAATATGTAAAATTGTCAACTGAGATATACTCTCTGGGGAGAATTAAGCAAACTACTCCAGTTTTGCAAATCTACAAGCTGTACATTCACAACTTTGAAATTAATCCACCAGAGAATACACACTTAGCTTGATGTTTTGCTCTGGGCATTAAGGGACTTTGGTTGGGTGGGACAGCCCTTTCTGAGAAGGAAGTTTATTTGTAAAAGAAAAGGAAAAAAAAAAAAACTTTGCCATTAATTTTGACAGACCTACTTCTGTCTCTATAGTAATAACTAATTACCTGACTAGTGTAAGAGATTTCAATGGCCAAATGCAAAGCACTTGCAGGCCCTGCCAGGCTAATCAAGACAATTTCCAAAACACCAAAACCAGGAACTTACTATAATAAATAACTTAGCACATTTACATCTCAAATTAGAACATCTGGAAGAAAGAGACTATGCCTGATGCCAAAACAGGCCTTATTGTATCCTACCACTTTCCACACCACCACCCCTCCTCCGTTCGTTTTCTTTAGCCTTTCTGTAGAACAAACACTGATCCAGGTGCAAATGCTCAATTCACAAGGAATGCAGAGAACATAAAATTACTGTAGGTTTGGCTGCTAGTAAATCCCTGCTGTTACTCACCATTGGAAGTTGTGCTGGAGGCAACAGCTTTCTCACTGACATCTGTTCGACTGGAGCATTTCACGATGGAATTCTCCACTTTTTTCTTCTCAGTTGTGGCAGAGCTATGGGACTGCGCCTCCATGATGACTTCTCATTACTTCAGCTCTCCTTGCACTAATACCTGAATGAAACAAGAGTCATAAACTCTAAAGACTGTTTGAAAGCTTAGCCCAAGTCTTCTCACCCCTCTCACCTGAAGAAGAGCCTGGAGCACAACTGAATTAGCAGTTCACAGTTCTGTAAGCTCATCAAATCATGTTTGCATGCATGAATTCCTAAGGAATTTAAAGAAATACTAACACCAAAACTTAGGCATGTTTGCCTTTAAAGAGAATCAGCATCACAAACCACTATGCTGTTCAAACAGCATAGGTAGGTCCATTTTTTTCAATTTTGTGGGTTTTTAATGGATCCAAAGGGAAAAAAGGACAGTATTTTTCTCTTCTGCCCAGAGCATTTTGGAAGAAGGCAAAAAAGGAAAAAAAAAATCAAGAAAATCAAGACAGACCTTCATGTTGACTCTAGAAGCCAAATATTTAAATTTCAACATTCAGGGTGTTGGAACACACTGCCTCAGGAATTATCCTGTCTATCTCTACACCTTGTTACTCATGTAAACATCTCTCACTTTGTTTGTTCAGAAATCTAACTCAAACAAAATTGTATTGGCAAAACACCCCGAAAACCACAGGGAAAGACAAACATTATTGCTGGTGGCAGATAATGAGATCACTTTCTTTTGCATGAAAGAGCTGGAAATAGAAAGCTCTGTAGAGGTGTGTATCTGGCTATTTTGCCTTTCCTGGATGTTCTCAGTGTCATCTCCAGTGATATATTCATCTAATCCCCGCAAATAATTTCTCCCTCTTGTCAGATATTTTACATTCCTGATGGAAATACGAGAAGCCCAAAAGGGTATCACTGCTTGTACAGCAGTGCAGGCACACCAGGCCCCAAGACTGCAGGGATCTTAGGCTGTGAAGGATGCAAACATTAAGAACCAGTCTGCAGCTTAACTTGATGCACACCTGTCTATCCAAGTTAGCTTTATGCAAATCATCAGCACACACTATGCTTAGAACCAAATAGCTTGGTACTTTTGTAGTTTGAATATGAAGCTATGCAACAACAAAAATAATAATTAGTTTTCTGCTCTGGGCAACACTTCTTGGTAGTCAAATGGGTCTAAAATGGAAGGAAGTCACACTCTTCTAGGACACCATTTAAAAAAAAATTTCAAAAGGCTTCAAAAAGCTACAAAGTATAATGAAGTGTAACTATATTAGCAACCTGTTTCCCAAATTCTGACAGTCAAAAAAAAAAAAAGAAGAAACAACACCAAACCAAAAGAAAAAAAAAAGGCTACAAAGGTCTTTCATCACAAACACAGCTGTCTAATAAACCTTCCCCTTCCCACCTTCCTAGTAGGAGTTCTTTTTAATAGTACAATAAAACACTCCAAAGCCTCATTGTTATACAGTAGGGATCAAAGTAGAGCCCAATCACTAAATGAATCATTATTTAGCCAGGCAGCACAGCCAAGGAACTGTGCTAGATACCAGAGACTCTCTGCCACTGACCTACTGTCTAAGCTTTCGCAAGGCATTTTTCTTCCCTTCAGTTTCTTGCTTGCTAAAAACAGGAATAACAAAGCTCTGCCTGCCACAGAAGAGGACTTGTAAGACTACTCTCAAGATCTATCTGTGAAAGTGCTATAAATATTATTGTGATCTGTGAAACAACTTCCTACCAAAACACTAAGGGGAATGTCAGGTGTCTTCAAGCAGAGCAGGAGAGACCTAACAATACTCAACTTGCAACAGCCCTGATTTCTACCCAGCCATGCACAAAGCTCCTTGAAGAGAGATCTCAAGTGAGCGTTGTAAACAGCACCTTTCCAAACTTTTCATATGACTTCTTCCTCTTTCCCTTAGCACACCTCATGCAAGGGCATCCCCAGTTTAGTCATTTAGCTCGAATATCTAGCTTTTCAGTCTCTTGCATTAGTAGAGAGGGGGAAGGCTGACACTGCCAAGTTGCTCACCCCACACTGTGAGAAAGATGTTTGTTTTCTCTATACAGCCCTGGCCACATAAACACCAAAACCTGCCTCTACTCAGCTTCCAACTACTGCATGAGTGAGTCCCTCAATGCACCCTCCTATCTTCTGACTAACCATCTTTGAGTTATTTAACATTCTCTCAAATTAATTATTTTCTATGCATCTCTGAAGAAACTAAAATCCTATACATCTTCAGTTTTGTTTATTTTTCTTCCATTGCCTTCTAAGGGCCAAGACTGCTATTGAGGCAGCATCTTCATTTACACTGAAGAGTATGACTTTGAAAACTTGCAAGATAAAGCTGCAGAACTCATCCCCCTTTTTGTTTGGTCCTTGGTTCACGAGCATGTTGATTTTGATTTAAAATCATGAAAGGAAGCAATTATACTCCCTATTCAACTAGAAAGGAAGACGCCACATACTCTGCCTCCACAAGGCCAGCAGAGTGGTATGAAACATTTGGGAAGAGATTACAAAAATGATGGCAGGTATCTAAAATGGTTCGACTGCCTCCTGCCATACAGATGTCCATGCAGGTATGCGCAAGGAGCCTTCACTTATCTCCACCTCCTTCCCCTCTCCATCATGGCAGTACCTTCATTATAAACTGATCCTACCACTTCTCAGAAAAGGAAGGTAATACAGGTACTTTAAGGAGTTACCATGGCCTTAATCTCATAAAAAGCATCTTTGGGGAATCTGCAATTCAAGACCAAAATGTGGCTGGTCAGACTGACATCATCTATTCTCTTGGCTACTTTATTTCTTTCCCCAACAGCCTGCCAATGAGATTTTTCTGGCACTTTGGGGTCATCTTCTTTACTGGAAGAAAGAATAGCAGACAGAATTCCACATTCTTCAGCAATCTCTATCACTTCTCTGTTTTATGCTACCTGGTGTGGACTGCAGTACAGAACAGAGGCCTAAAGCAGCACTTAAATTTTTGGACAGAAAATTGCAGAACTGGCCAAGAACTAATATAAACATCTGCTCTTGGTTCATCTGTTCTGGTTCATGTCTACTCAGTTTACATTAGAAGGTTGCTTTTACTCATGTCAGAATAAAAGAGGGAACACCACAAGAGTAAACTTTCTTACTCAGCTCTGCACCCTGAACCACGAGCCAATAGCCCCGGTGTTGCAGGCCTTTCCTCCTGTGCCTTCCCTCCTCTGCTCCCAACCTACACACACACACACACACACACACACACACACACACACACATGGCACAGACACCTGCAAGAATTCCTGCAGATCCAGCAAAGCCCCAGCGGTGCATCAGCGGCGGTGTGCATGGTTGGGAAGGCATGGAAGGTCAGAAGAGATGGCAGGACTAATAATTAGAGGGATGTGGCTTGCTATGTTTTGTCAAGGATAGCCCTCAGGGAAGCAAACATCACATCTCCACCAATGTGGTGCCCCAAAAATCTTTTTTTTTTTTTTTTCCTGAAGACTAGTTTAAGACTAAGTTGAAAACACAAGCCAGACACACATCTTCTAGAATCATTCTCCTTAAATTTGGTTGATTTTTATTTTCTCTGAGAAACTGTACCAAAATATGGGAGCTGCAGTTCACCAAAAAAAAAAGTCCAAGGTTATGTAAAGATTTCTTTCCACTATTCGTTAACCCCTTTCAAAAAGCATTCTAAAAATCAGACAGCCTCACATCATCTCCACACTAAAATACAAAGTGGTTTATATTACGGTGTGTGTGTGTGTCTCTCTCTCCAGCGTGTGGGTCAGTGACTTTCCTGTTCCAGCCTCCAGGCCTGAGACAATCTGTGTCTATTCACAGCAAGGAGTCCCACTTTCAAAAAACCTGAAAGCGAGTTTCATTGGCTATCCAGCATTTCCATGTGCATATGAAAGGCAAGAAAATGCTATAACAGTATATGGGCAAAAGCCTGAACTTCCATAGGTAAATAGAGGGATAAACATTCCTTCCCCAAAGCAAACATTTGTGGCTTTTTCCCATTCAACCATGCTTGAACCTTTTGTAATTTCCCTGAAGCCTGAACCCACTCCGCAATTAATTCCAGATCCCCATTTTAAACCTAATCCCTCTCAAAACAGTAACCTGCCTGCAGGTGTGTCTCCTCTTTTTAAAATACAAATGCAAACCTTCCCCAGTTGCATATTATATTGGAAGAATTTTAGGAACACGCTACTGGAATGAACTAATTAAATGAGGAAAATTGTCTCTTTTAAAAGGAGTGTCAATAAATCACAATATGTTGGAAACTTATTTAGAACAAAAAAATTCTTTCAAGTAAGTTAATATTATGTAATTTCTGGTCCTTATGTATGTTGGCTATAAAACTGTGCCTTATAGTAGTAAAAATGATTATATTAATATGCTGGGGAGGAAAAAGCTCACCACATCTCTTTGTTCACTTACTCACAGTCCAAACTAACCAAAACCAGTGGAGCAGCACTGTGCTTGGAAGAACAAGAAACTTGATCCTTTCTGAACACACATTTCAATTCTCCAACAAATCTTCACTCTGTATCACTTCTCTTCTCTGAACTACTTTTCAAGTCATTTTATTTATACTGCATACAATAATTTTAAAGACCAGACCATGCAGATATTTATTGCTAGGAATAGGCTCACTGACTTCAACAAGGCTGCTTGCTTTGGTCAAAGTGCTGAAGTGTAAGCATTTAAAATCCTCAATTTGCATGTTAAGACTGGTTTATGGTTCTTGCGAACTTAAACCTTCTGCCTTTCTTTGCTTTATTTTAATTTTTGAGGAATATCTTTTAACATGTTGAATTAAAAAAATAAAAAAGAAACAAGTAAAACCTTTCCCTGTTTTACTTGATGCTGCTATAGTTGTATTCAATTCATTAACAAGTGGTTTGCATCCGCTGAGAAGAGCTGTCTCAAATAGCAGTGTCACAGCATTCATCATCATTACATCAGCAGTAGGGAAGTTCATACTGATTGCTATCAGCAACCAGAGTGCCCCAATCAGCGTGCAAGCAAACATAGCATGTTTAATTTTTCAGAAATGACTCTGGGTAGTTAGGGTGTTCATAGGTACTACTTTGATCCACACTACTGGAAGCAGTCTTTGGGGATACAATACATCTTGAACGGCACAACTGTATGAAAGTGAAAAACACAAGGGGAGGCATGAAGAACAATCAGGAAATTACAGTCTCTCTCAACCATAAAGGACCCTTTATCAATTTTATCAACAAGGGTTGCACCGTTCCTTGGGATTATTTAAGGATAAAAAAATGCATCTTGTTCAGCTACATTCAAATGCAAAATTTATATGAGACAATCTTAAGCTGTTATATGGGAGCTATTTCACACTGATTTATACAGGCTTGATTCAGGTACATTTAACTTCCAAAACCCACCTAGATTTCAGTATTGCTTTCTATCAAACCTCCTGGCAAAGCTGCACTGACAAAGTTACCACTGACAGAACCTGATGAAAAATGTTCAAGCGCTCAGACATTTTAAGAAATATCTCCCAAATGTAACATTAACCTCTTGCTATATCTCACCACTTTTGTAATAGCTATAGAAACTAACCCGTATATTTTTAGAATAGTTTTATCCTTTCCTAATTCCTTGTAAGCTAAACCAGAATTCTGCAACCTTCCTTAACTACTCCAGGGTAAACTTTATTTAGGTTCCTCCCTGTTGAGACAACTACTCACAGTAAGACTAATATAAACAGCACAAAGAGTCTCATATCTACATCATAAAACCACAACAAACAATCAGCTGGGGGGGGAGGTATGTTCCATTTCACAATACCTATCTCCATTTCAGTTATATGAATGATCTATAAACACACTAGTAGAAAGAAAGAAAGAAAGAAAGAAAGAAAGAAAGAAAGAAAGAAAGAAAGAAAGAAAGAAAGAAAGAAAGAAAGAAAGAAAGAAAGAAAGAAAGAAAGAAAGAAAGAAAGAAAGGAAAATAATTGCTTGACAGAATGAAAAATACCCTAAGTTAAGAGATACAACATTTATTAATACAATCTTTCCAAATTCATTACTCTCTGCTGTCTTTTCCTTGTTCCTTGCCTTTGATTTCCTTCCCCCCATAAAGAATGAAAAACAACTAGACCTAAATGGTTAATGACGATCTGATCTGCTCCTGATAGGTTAAATAGCTTGTGGCAACAATAACGGAGGATCACAAACACAAAGGCAATCAGCTAGGCAAACCAGTGCTATTAGCATCCTTGTGATTAAGATCCTAAGTGAGAAAATACTCTACAGTGTACACTGAACTACAGATTGATTGTAAGAGTCTCTCGACTCCAGGGGTAGTATATATTCTCTTACGTATTTCGGCTACAGATAAACTCAGCTACCTATAAGTTCTGAAATTATTTTAACATGTACATACAATAGTATCAATAAGTGGCACTTTCTACTGAGGCACCAGCTCAGCTGCTTTAAATACACATCAGCCACACAGCCTTACAAGTAGATTACATCTACTTTTGTTTCTTAGATTTAAAAAGCTGGTAAGTATAACCCAATTAAAACTATCACTTAACAGATTAAACTCTGTATCTAAAGAAAACAGATTTCTGCCAGGAAAGACATGATTCATTTTCACACTCAGCAAACAGAACTTAACTTGGATAACAACTGAAGAATTCAGGTCGAACTGTCCATCTCCAACTAGTCTATCTCTCACAGAAGCTGCTGTTCGGGAACATGCAACACAAAGCTGAGGGAGACAGAGCCAAGACTCAGTGGTTTTACAATTCAGATATTATATATCCTCTGAGGTAAAATTTTATAATCAATTCACTGTCTGAGAGTCTTCACAATAAGGAACTAAACCTTAAGAAAAATAAACTAACAAGCCCCACAACAAAAACAAAACAAATCAGGTCAT
>WBNQ01086616.1:0-21591 GCA_013401375.1 Spizella passerina
CAGGAGCTCAGTCACACAGGCAGAGCCTCCAGACCAACTGATGAGGGACACAGGCAGCCTGACCTCTCATCCATGTCCACTCTGTGACACAGGTGGAGTCACCAACTGTGCAAGTGCTCATCCCTGCCTGCAGAGTGGAATTCTTTCCCCTCAGTGTAGTAAAGAGAATGCTTCCCAAAGGCTCTGTGGTTGGACACCAAAGTAGGAGGAATTCCTCCCCAAACTCCTTAGTACAGAATTACGTGTTAAATTAGATGATCTGCATTTTCTTAGGGCTGACTGGAGGGGGCTGAGATCCCTGTTTAAACTGCAAGTCCCATTATTTCAGCCTACTAAATTTATTCTTGTACCACCATCCCTAGCACAGCTCCTTTAAGCATTATAAATAAGCCTGTTCATCAGTCTGTAAAATCACATATGACAAATTAAATTTCCATTAATAAAGCTTCCCTCTTTCCTCATACCTGCGACAGAGGGGACAAGAGTCCCGCTGGCTGCTGTTTTGTCCTTTGGATAGCAGCAACTCTGCAGAGAGGGAATCTCTTCTTTCTAAAAGACAGAGACACAGCAGGTGAGGCAGGAATGCAGGCTAAAATCTTTTGAATGACAGGCTAGCAGGGAAAGCACCAAATTTGTCATCAAGTACTACTGCCAGTATTCAGAGAGCCCAAGTGCTCTTCTATTTTAGCTTAAAAAGCTGCTTTAGTTCAAAGAGCTGGCAGAGATTTGCCACACAGCAAGGGTCACAGGGACTTCTCATGAGGAATATCTCCATGCCTGGGGCACCTCTGAGAGAAGTCCCACAGCTGACACTGTCACCACCATGCTCCATGTCCCATGCTCAGACAAGGGGGGTGCTTGGAAAGCTGTGCTGGGAGCTGAGGGAATGATCCTGCTGCAAATAATCCTGCTGGAAGTGTTCACACTGGGAATGGCTCTGCCAGTGGGAGAGGGGAAAGGGTTGTGCATGAACTTGGCATGGCACTGAGTAAAAAAGTCATTCAAGTGACCCAGTGAGCAGATCTGATCAGTCTTTATTTGATGCTGCAGTTCTCTAAATGTACATTAAATACAAAGGCAGGCTCCCCAGAAAATATTGAGGGTCCTTTTTGTGGGCTCGCCAAGTCACCAAAGCTTGGGCCTTGTCCCCAAACCCCTTGAGCTGCTTCAGGCCAGTGTCACACCCAGGGTTTGTCTGTTTGTCTGTCAGTCACACCCTCCTCACTGCCCGTGTACCTTCAAACCCCATTGTTAACCCCATTAGTGTTAGAGGCAGGGCTCACTGTGCCACCTCCTGCCAGAGAAGCAAGGAGGGAAACCTGCTGCCTCAGGGCTCCCAAGGTCAAAGGCACAGACCAGTCCAGGCTGAAGAAACCAGATACACCACAGTGCAACTAAGAAGCTGATTTACCACCTCACAGGCTGCCCATTACTGACAGACAGAAATAGAGGCATTGTCACCACACAGGGCGTCATCAATTGGCTTTTTAAAATATGCTGGATGGCAGAAATTTCAAGGGCAGCACAAACTGACAAACTGCAGTTTAACCTCTCTACATACAGTTCAGAAATTAGTATTTTACTATATAAGCATCTTCAGCCATGCTATAAATATTATAACTTTGAAACTATTGTTATTATTTCCAGATGGTTATTCAGTTGTTTTAATTTCTGGCGCCTAGAACAGTTTGTGGTTTTGCCAGGGTTTGTAAATATTTCTTAAATCTTCCTGACACGGGGCTTAGTAAGAAAGTAAAAGTATTGTATTTCTCACTGAACAGAAAGGGCAGACCAAAGACAAACACCAGCCCAGAATTATAAATTGCCTGACTAGAAGAGACAAAATGAGGAATAGAAGGAAAATAAAATGAGATTAATAGAGGTGGGAATATGTAGAGAAAAAAGGAAATAGGAAAAGTAAAAGCCAGGGCTCAAAGGAAATGCAACCAAAGTACTTGTCTTCCTCTGTTTTGGCCAGCTAATACCATGCCATCACACTTTTCATACCCTGTTGCCCACGGAAGGAGAAGCCTAAGAAAGGCATCAAGGAGAAAGCAGGCTCTCTATCAAATAAAACAGGATCAGCAAAAGAGGCCAAAGTAGATCTAAATTGGACAGAAGATCTCTGTGACAGGACTTCAAAGTCATGCACAGCTTGAAGCCTTTGCACCTGTATATTTATATACTAGTGTACACTGATGCTTGTGCAATAAAATGAGTGCACATCCCTCACAAGATCCTGACACAAACTGAGCTCTGCACCCACAGCAGCATGGCAGGAGCTGATGATTTCACAGAGCACCTCCAGGAGGAAGGAGAGCTTTATCCTCTCCTTTCAAAGAATGCTCTTATGTCTTGCAAGCCACATTTGACATTCACCTTGTCCTACAAGCAAAGAGCAGCTTCCAGCCTTTTCCCTGGCTGTTAGGCTGGAAGGAACATGGACATGGCAGTGGAGTGCAGGCTGTGTGCTA
Organism: Spizella passerina; assembly: GCA_013401375.1. Taxonomy (NCBI): domain Eukaryota; kingdom Metazoa; phylum Chordata; class Aves; order Passeriformes; family Passerellidae; genus Spizella; species Spizella passerina. The sequence continues at coordinate 2,475 of WBNQ01086616.1, forward strand.
GCAGGAACAGTCAGGGAGAGAAGTCACAACTACTGAGCCACTCTTTATCCCCAAAAAGTGCAGTCTTACAGCTGGGGAGCTGAGAGGGAGCAGGTTTTTCACCGAGGTATCAAAGCAATCTCTTTCCCTGAGCATTAATATAATCTGCACCTGTGCTCTCCCTGCATAGCAGCACTGACTTACCTCCCCCTCAGGCTTTCCAAATAATGAAGGGAGCTGCAGCCTCAGATCCTCCTGTGGGAGCTGCCAACGTGGGAAAGGGTTTTCAGAGAAGTGGAAAATCTCAGGGAAATCTCTTATGTGCAAAGTTAATAGGTAGGATACTCTCAAGGCAGCTCGGAGAAACGGTCACACACGTTTCATTTTCAGAAGTGGAAAATATGTGGTCAGACTGCCAGATTTCTCAGCCCCTTTTGTGAGTTAAGCAGCTACATAGAGATGATGAAAATGTGTGTATTGAGGGGTTCTGTCTCACAGGTGAGGGGCCCACCTCTGGTCAGGCTGTGCTGTTTGTGGCACTAATCATTTTTTAATTGGCTTTTTAAAATGTGCAATTACCAGCACATTCTAAGCACCTTTCTAAGGCAGAATGGGCTCCCTGGGCCAAAGGCTCAGCTCTATAACTACATAACTTCCCTGGCAGGAGAAGCCTTGTTAATAATTCATGAGCAGCACTTGCAGATTGAGGCCCTCCAGCACTTTCACTGTTGTTGGGAAGAAAAGAAAATGGGGTCTCTCTGTAAAGGTGTGACATTTATATTAAAAAAAAAAAACCCCAACAGCACTTTGAAAATACATTGTTGAATTGGTTCATAAGAGCACAGTGGAGCTAACCTGATCATCTGCTCCCAGGTTCAGAGAGCTCGTGTGTGGGCTCCTGAAAGGCAGGAACAAAGCCAGCTTGGCCCAAATAACAGCTCATTTGTCCTGACCATTTAGCCTGCTGCCTTCCCTCAGCTGCCTGTTGGTGTTCATGTCTTCATGTGGCTGCAGCAAGCATTCCCTGGCCTTGCTTCCATCCATGGCTGGATCAGGTTGGCATGTTGGAGTGTGAAGGTGAATTTCATTTCCTTGTGGTCTTGCACTTGACATATGATGGCAGAGAGACATTATCCCTTGAATGCATTTCACTGACAGCCTCCTTTGTATTTCCAAGTAGATCCTTTGAGAAAATCCACTTTTATTTCCCCACCTTTCTCCTCCAACTTGCTTTTAGCATTTTTCTCAGAGCCAAGATGCATTGTCAGATTTTCTTCCCCTCCATGAGATAAGTCAGGTGCATAAAAAAGTGAAAAAACATTTTTAATCTGTTAGCAGAAGTTCCCTGCTGGAAGCAGTGCAATCCCTCAGCTAGCATGATAAAGATGCTCATTAAAGATGATTATGAAGAAATCAATTCCTCTAGGAACTGGCTGTGGCTTCCCTGACAATCCTGCTGGGAGCAGTTTTGGTCAGCAATGTTTCCTCTCAGGGTGGACATTGATCACTGCTTTCCCAGCAGTTGCTAATTCTACTCCTCTGACCCTTCCTCTCATGCCCTGGGAAAAGGGGATTTATTACCATAAATCAGAACTATAAATCTGGGATGCCATATGCCCAACAAGCTCACCCCAGAAGCCAGGTGAGAGGGGGACACCACATTTTTATTCTTTGGCCTTTGTAATGCCAGGTCGTGGAAACAACAGAACAGATCACTCAGTTGTGCACGCTGTTCCAGCCAACAGAGCCTGGCTGTCCAAATTACCCCCCAGCCTTTGGAGGCAGTGACCTGGAGCTAAAATGGTGTGGCTGCTCCCACTCCCTCCTCTGCCTGACCTCCTGGCTCCCTTTTCACCCCCTCATCCCCTGGCTCTCAGAGAGCAGCCCCTCTCCATGTCACAGCGAGTGCTGCCCCTGCCATCTGGAGCAGCATTTTTGTTCCAAGCCTGAATGAATTGGAAGAGAAGCAGGGAGCTGCTCCTGAGGAGAGACATGTCCTGAACCTGCCTTATGACCCTGGCTCCTCCTAGTGCAACATCTGCTTGGAAAATTAAACACCTCCTGAAGCTCTGTTCCCTTTCCCCCTCCACAAGTTCAGGGATTGCCAGCTATTTACCCTATGGACCAGCACATCTTGGAATGATGCCTTTTTTCTCCAGCTGAATTCCATGTTAGCTTGCACAGAGGAGCCCCTTCTGTGACAGGAACATCCCACCATCAGCCTGATCCCAAATCCTGTGCCTTCAGAGCAATGAAATCTGGTTCATCCCCATGTGGAATGGTCAGACACAGAGCTCCCCTCTCACCCTAAGCTGTAACACCCCAACAGCCTGGAAGACAAACAGCACCTAAACAGCAACAGCTCTCCACATGAAAGATGCAGGGAATGTCAAAAAATGGGTTTGCTTCCTATAGCACAGGGTGAGCCTTGTTTATGGATAAGCTGTTTTATGGCTGGTGAAATCCAGCAAGAAGAAACCTCTCATCATTGCTCAAAGAAAATACAACTGGATGTCAATTGACACATATTCCTGATGTGCTTACAGATGCCAACATCCTGGCAATGTCACAATGTTAGGTACCTTATTCTTGGTATCCATCCTAATGTTAGACAGACATAAATTAGAATCAAGTCTGGCCGGAGCCAAGAACAGTTCCATGCAGGGAAGGAACAAGGCACTAAATTAAATTCACAGGTAGAGAAGGAAAGCTCAAGGATTTCTGATGATCACTCCTCTTGGACAAACTCCTCTTCAAACCTTTGAAGAAACTTCTTCCTGCAATGGTTTGGCATTACATTTCCTGAGCCCCCAAAAGGAAACTGGGCATAGGAGCAAGAAGCCAAGGGCTGCCAGTGCAGGACATCAATTTTGGGACAGGCTTCTCACACCACTCTGCTGAAGCAGCCACAGAACACCAGGATATCCTGAATTGGAATGGACCCACAAGGATCACCAAATCCATCTCCTGACTCCTACTCCAAGCATCTCCCTGGGAAGCTGTACACTCACAGGGAGCACTAACAAGGTGGTAAAAATTTCATTTCACTCTGAGAGCTGAAGAAGAGTCTCAGCACAAACAGCCACTGGCCATGTGGTAAATAAATGAGGCCACTGTTAGGAATAAATCTGAAAAGCTGGACACCAGCAGAGCTAACCCAATGTCAGGGACAGTATTTTAATACAGACCCAGTCTGACTCATGAGTAGCTGTGTAAGCAAAGGGACAGCACTGAGTGAGTCCCTCTGAGCTTCTCTGCACACACAGAGCTCTGCTTCAGTGCAAACCCAGCCCCAGGAAGCATCATGTGAAGGGTCATCATTTGGGGCTCCCCACATCCTCTGAGGTCCTGCCCTCGCAGTGCCATCACCTCCTGTCAGGGGACCTTGGCCATGGGGACAGGGGGTCACTTGAGGACAGCAGGGGCACAGAAAGGGCAATCTCTCTTACCCCTGCCCTGGACAGCTCAGAATGTGCCCCTGGAGCCATCCTCATTGTCCCTTTGAGCTGCAGAGGCCTCGTGGGATGATTTAGTGGGGTCTTTCCATGGGGTGGAGATGGAGCCACATGGTTCTGGAGTCAGGACAGAGTCACCTTTGCTATCCAGGCTGTGCTGGGACTCTGATGGATAACCTGCAATCTGCACAATGTGAGGGTCAAACACCTGCCATAGGAGAGAGGGAGCACCAGGAAAATGCCAAGGGAATCCCTCTTCCACCAAAGGGCTGAGCTGCGCTCAGTCACTGCTGCTAGGAGCTGCCCACAAGCATCAATGTTCATGTTATGCCAGAGCCAGCACAGAGGCAGAGAGATTCATTCCATTTCATTATGAAATGATACAAGCACCATAAAGTGTCAGCTTTCAAGTTCATAATTTATAAATTAAGTGTAAATAGCATATTCTGACCTCCTCCCCAGCCACTCATTTATCCTTCCTCAATGAAAAATTAATGAGCCTATAAAGTAGCTTGTAAATTTAAAGCAGTATTTTTTTTAAATTTTTTTTTTTAAATCAACAGTGTGATTTTCACAGAGGCCCTGAAGCATTAGCTGGCTGCAGTCACTGCTGTTCATCACTGGTCTCAGGTGTGCTACCATGCCATAGGAAAACCTCCTGCTCAGATTTCTGGTGCAGACCAGTGTCAGGGGCCAGATAAAGCTCTCTGAGCTTTTTAGGCTGTCCTAGGAGAGCATTCCCCACTTGTTACAGCCTGGCAGGCTGCTTCCTTCAGGGGGTGCTTCAGGACTTAACATCTTATCCAAGACATCAGAAAAAGAATTACCAAGACAATTCTTAACACAAAACCAAATGGAAAATTCACCCCAGGCAAAACTTTTGGTCTATGGGAAGGCAAGCAAGCAGAACCAGACCAGCTAGCTCCCTTTTTCCACTATGAGGATTCCCCTGGGGTTCTTCTGCTATTTGGTGACCTTTTAAGCTTCCCTTTGCACAAAAAGCTGCCTTGGTTGTTTTGCAAGGTCCCCTACACGTTGGGGAGGACCTGTATTCCTGCCCCTCGGTGTGGGCATTTATCAACCCCATGCAAAGCTCAGAAAGGAGCAGCTGACAGCCAGGGAGGAAAAGGAGCCAGGTAAGCTGAGGCTGCTGGGGCAAGCACAGCATTCCCAGGAGCTGGAGCCATGGAGGAACACAAGGAATGAGTGCAAAGAACAGGAAACAGACTGGCCTGGAGGTGCCCACGTGGGTGTGAAGGTGCCTTCCATGCAGCTGAGGACATGGCTAAACAAAAAATTGTTTCACAGAAATTAACTCTTATTGCTAAGGTCTGTCATGAACTATCCATCTCTTGTTAAATGAGCAGAAAAAAACCACACACTGGAGTAAACAAGGCAGAAAAAAACACCGAGACTACATTTCCCCTCCAATAGACCTAAGTATGACCATTTCAGTGTTCTGCAGTCTGATTATCATGAACAGAATGATGATTTATGACAAAAGTGGCAGATTTTATTCATCAGATTCCTCCAATCAAACATTAAAATCAATACCATTCCCCTGGGGACAAGATGGAGAGACAAACATAATGACTTTATCTATGCTGCACGCAAAATATTTGTAATTGAGCAAAAAGCCTGATCCCAAATGCTTAAAAACACACAGCTAGGGCAGCAAATGTGATTGGATTCCTTATAATCTAATCATTTCCATCCATATGTGGCCCCCAATCTGTTTAGGATTGTTACAATTCCTGGATATTGTAGTGCCTTCCCCAGAGGATGCCTGGAAGAGCTGGGGACAGCCTGGGCCAGATGGGATGGCCGTGACTCCAGCCAGCACAGCAGAAAGGAGGACAGTGCTTAACCCCTCCCCTGCCAGCCACCAGAGAGGAGATGGCACAGGAGATGACTGCAGGCTGCCCTGCCATGCTGCAAAAGGCAGGGCTTGGTTTAAAGCTCTCAGGAGCAAACTGGTGTAGCCCATGGGGACAAACAAAGCAAGGAGCAATAATCACATCCTCCTGGAAAACTGCTCAGTGCTGTAGGTGGGAACTGGGGCTGTCTGCAAACTCACCTGGCTGTGCAATGGAGGAAAGTGAAATGCTGTAAATGAAACCAGCATCCAGGAGATGGAAGGCCTCCTGGTCAGACTGAAGGTGTTTCTAAAAATCTTATGGAGTTGCACAGGATCAGAGGGCACTGAAAGATGCATCAAAGTCAGCAGGCCCCTGCTTGTTTGAACAGTCTGGCTGCTCAGCATTCCCTGCCCCTCTCTCACCTGACACTGAAAGGAGTGACCCAACACTTCAGAACCTCCACCACAGGAAACACTTGGATGCTCCTTGTCTACCAGGCTGGATTATTTCTGTTGATACAAATTCAATCCTTTGTCATATAAGGCAAACAACACTAAAAACAAAAATACAGGATTACTCTATTAGAACAGTGCACTGATTACAGACAGCACCACTCCATTCTGCCTGTGACTTTCTTAGCTGGGATAACCAGCAGTTTTCAGCTAAGCTGAAAATATCACCTTATTGTTCCATACCTGCCCAAACTGTTATGCTGTTTGATGACTTCTAGGGAATTCTGTAAATGTTTTCTAAGGAATTATTTAACAGGACTTAACCCACAATCCTGGAAGCCTGGAGGCTATAGTAAAGGAAAAGGAAATGAAAGTAGCAGCTCAGGACTTTCAATATGTTTCTCTTTAATTCATAGAGAAGCTGTCAGTGACTTCTAGCTGAGTACTTGAAGATTTTTCTGTTGCACTGAATTTACACTTCTTGAAGAACAAATTTACCCTAAAAATAAGGAATTTTCCCATAAAGCTGAATACACTAACCTCAGAAGCAATCTCTCACATCCTGCAAAATCAGCTTTGCACAGGAGGTACCCCCTACATCATATCTATCATTTCTTGACAGACTCATCTGAGCAATTACAACCATTCTTGAAAACACAGAATATGAGAACAATGAGGAGCAATCAGATGTCTGTATTTATTTATTTTGCTTGTCACTAAAAGACCCTTCAAGACCCTTTTTAGTTTCATCAGCAACAAAAAAGACAATTTTCAAGTGCCAGCATCCTACCCTGGAGAGAGACTGTTGAGGAAAAACTCAGGTAATGTTAGTAGATAACAATTATCACTGTATCATTCCCTGGGGAACTTTTCAACACAGACATGCCATAATAGGAGCTACAGGTCCAAAGTGTAGATCACTGGATTTTTTATCCTACCAACCCACTATGTACTGCCAGGACAAGCGACCCTAAACAACCTATTCCTATATTCTCACCTGGGTACAGGCTGCAGGAAAAGTTCAAGTCTGCTTTTGACTTAGCAATTCCCTGTCCCTCCTGCTTATTACTGCCTCTGAATAGGAACAGACTTAGGGCTTTTCTCATTTGACAGTCCTCTGCTTTGCCAGGATCTGACAAAACCTGGAAGAAATAAAAGCAGCTGCCCCACTAAAATACCCTCAATAGGTTTTAAGTGCCAGACTTTCTCTTAGGATTGACTTTCACAGCTTCAAAGGAAAGTGTGATTCTTTCTGGAGCCCAGCTGTGTGTCTAGAATGATATTTTTTGAGTGATAATACTAACCAGAAGTACATGAACTCATCAAGGACATACTGGCCCCAGTAACTACAAAGCAATGCTTTGAACAACCTTTCCACTTGGGAGGGGATTTTTACAGAAATCTGCATCCCCCAAACCATAGCCATAAGGGCAAGTCAGATTCTTTTGTTAAGAGGACTAGATTGCAGCTTGAGGCTGTTGAAAAGGCAGAACATGTTTGGATGCTATAATTCATCAGACATCCATAGCTACTCCTGCTCAGGGCTATGAAGGTAGTTTATACAGGGAGATCAGTTCAAAAGGCATTTTGCAGGCAGACAGGTAGCTGGGAGCCAAAGAAAGACTAACAATTCTGCCTCAGTTGCTGATAGAATACATATGTGCATGTGTAAAAGACGGAAAGGGAGAATACTGCTCATCTCATAACTGACAGATGAGATTTCTCTTTCCCCATGCATTTTTAATTTGCTTACAGAGTCTCATGAAACAGAGCTCCCTGGGCTGGGCTGGGGGCACAGGGAGGCTGGCAATGCTTGGGAGCTGCCAGAATTAACAGCCAGGGGCTGATGCAGCTGGGTGACGGATGCAAGACAGGGCAGCCCTGTTCCCACTCTCCCCTGTAGCACAGGGAGGACTGCAGCTCTCCTTGCCCTTCCCACAGATGGTTCCTGATGGAGGTGACCAAACCAGCTCAAAGAAGCCTTGCCAGGCAGGGAAGCTCTTCAGCAGAAATACCCAAAATCAATTTTTTGCATCTCCTTGCCAAGTCCAGCAGTGTGACACAATTCTCAGAGCTGTGCCCTGTGGGGTGAGCCAAGGTGAGCCCCTGAGCATCCCTGTCCACATCATGCCACGAAACAGCAACCAAATGCTGCAGGCAGGGCCTGCTGTGGGACAGGGCTGCCAAAACTGCAGGGCACTCCCCTGGCCTGCAGAACCCCTCACCTGAGTACACAACTTTGGACTGCAGGTCCAGGAAATGAACACCTGAAGTGTCTTTGAGAGCTTCAAGCTAAACCCCAGTCTGGCTTTTTGCTCCCATTTCAAAGCAGCTCCTTTGTTTCAGCATCACTGATCTTTTAGCAGAGCCACCTACACGACTGAGTATAAATCAAGTCTCTGGTGTCAGAGGTGCTCCATCTCTCACATTTGTGAAAGGTGTGGATGGGCAGCAGGGTTGGAGCAGAAGTAGAATCTCTGAACAGCCCTCCTGAAGTCACCAGCTCAGCTCTGAGGGGAGCACAGCCTGCTCAATACAGACTTTTTCTACTGAAAAGGCCATTGTACCTATTTTTTGCCAAATCAAGGACTGATTTATCCCTGTTGTAACTTCACTGAGTTCAGTCAAGCTATACAAGTCATGAATTTAGCTCATGAATTTAACTTCCTCCATAGAGAATACTTTTCCCCCCTTTGATAGTGCTTCAGTGAAGCTCTCAGAAAATTTATGAGCACAGATTCTGCTCCAGCAAAGCATGTAAGCAGTCACACATGGGAAGAACATGAGAAATTGTCCAGAAAGGAGCTGGATTATTTCCACACTTTCACCATCACCAGCCTTTTTCACCTGACATCCTTGCTCATGTTTTATTCAGTGGGACACAGAGGGCTCCTTCAAGCATTTGGCTTCCAGATCTGAAATGATGGCCAAAGGAAATACTCCCATTGCCTTCCCTGGAACCTGAGTTTTGCAGAGGCTTTTGGTTTGTTTTGGTGGCAGTGGGGAGGTTTGGAGAGGCCAAGACGGAGAGTCCATCCTTTTTACAACAAACACATCCACATGCTGTCCCCTTTTTAAAAGATTTTTACATTGTCCAGGTTTAGGGATTTTACCAGACACAAGTGACATCTTCTTCTGACATTTGGCCAGAGATGTCCCTGCTTAGCACTGGTTGCTGGCCCACAATTCTCCCTCCTGGCTTCCACCCACGAGTCCCTCCAAATTCCCACCACAAACCAGACTGTAGACCCTGCACTAATATTGTGACCGATATTTTTTTTGGCAAAAACAAATTTCATGTCCTGTTTTCAGGGCTCATTTTTGATGCACCTCATCTGACCTACATTTCCCTCCTCCAGGCCTGCCCTGGGACCTTACTAGACTTTGCACCAACACCTTTCTCTCCTGTTTCTCCTCCATTAAGGAAACACCTTGGCTCTGGCTAGGTGCTTACATTTCCATTAGCTCCCAGATCTGTTACAGAGACTTGACCTGGGCTGGATTTCACACCAGAATGATGGTTTGTCTAACAGACCCTGTTCACCATTTACCCTGCTTGTGCCAGTTTTCTAGGATATATCCAGCAGTGTCCCCTCATAGCTCCAGGGTGCCAATACCCTGATCATACAGTAATCAAATCAATATCCTGATCATAGAGCTATCAAATCAATACCCTGATCATACACTGCCTGTATCAATGCTCCCCCATGCTGTCCCCTTTTTAAAATCCCAGTTGCTCAGCAAAACTTTTCAGCAAAAAAATTCATGACCACCTTAATTATTCCTGCCATCTTCTGCACTGTAAATATTTCTCTTACATCAGCTGATGAGCAAATTCACGTTTTCAGAAGGATCTGCTATGCAAAATCTGCTGAAAGCTCTTTCTACTTCTCCTTTATCTCCCCTCTTCTTAGCAAACTTTTAGTCTTGGGAAGGCTTCAACAATTTAACTCTGAATCCAGGGAGACAATAATAAAGGGTTACTGCAAGCCACTCTTCAAACACAAGAAACTTTATTCCAAAATAGAGCCTCCCTACCATATTCTGCCTTTGTCCCCTGCAAAGTGCCTGCCTGGAAGCTCCTGCAGCTTCCTGGGGCTTGCCTTTCTGAGCAGGCATCCCCACAGTACCAATCCCAGGGCATCTCTGCTGACAGCCCAGGCCAAGAAGTGCGAGCAGCCTGTGAATGCTGGCCATGCACTGCTCTCACTCAGCAGGAGTGGCCTGAAAAGAACCATGGCTTTGCTACAACTGCTTTGTAGCCCCAACAAGCAAGTGCTTGGCTTGCTGTGAGCCTCTTCCCATGCACCCTTTTGCTGCCTCCTCCCTCAGCCACAGAAATGCTCCAGACACTTTCAGAGTTTCTTTCTTACACAGCCTCTCTAAGCCAAGAAAACTGCTCAGCTCTATTCAGGAGATTTCTGACAGCCTTCAAAGGATTGCTAATTCCAGTCTGCTTTAAAAACACAGGGCATTCTCTCCCTTGCAGCTTTTTTTGTTGCCTTCCCTGCTTTAGGTCAGCACTTGTTGGGCCCATAACGCACCCCAGCAGAAACTCAGCACACCTGGAATTACCTGGAGCTCCTGCAGAGCTGAGGGCAGGGAGATCACACACTCCTTGGGAGGGCCATCACATTGCTAACACAAAAGCAGCTCTGTGGAGGGGACTGGTGCACCCCTGGCTTGGATTAAGGGCTGACAAGGGTTAACAGTGTTTGCTCCTCTCTGCATCACCCCCCCTGCTCACAGAGCTGCTCCCCGGGCAGGCAGGGCTGGATTAGGCTGCAGGAGCAGCCTGGCTGACACTCGGTGCAGGAGCAGCTCCTGGGCTCTGCAGGCAGCACAGCCCAGCAACTGGGGGACAGCAGCCAGCACCTGGGAGACTGCACAGCTGGGCAAGTTTAAAACAACCTCTGAAAACACCCCACTGAAGGAAGCACCAAAATCCCATTGTGGCTTTGTTTTGTTGTTTTTTTGGTTTTTTGTTTTTGCTTTTCGAGAAGGACAGCAAGCATTTCAGATGCTACGTCTGTTCAGGAGCCATATGGAAAAATCAGTTCTGTCCTGCTAAACTGGTTGCACAGTTTTGATTTTCATCTGCCTACAGAGATCTGAAAAGTCTGTGTTCTTTTCTGCTTTTTTGGCAAAGAAAGCGAATGGTCTGAGGATCATCTAGCCAGGAACAAAATAGGTAAGTACAGTATTTTTTGTGTAACATATTTCCAATAGTCTGAGAATATATTGTTTGTGTAATTGAGTGAAAATAGCCTTTGGGATGATGTTCTCTTTGGGATAAGCTGATTATAGGTTTGTTATCACTTGGTTTGTTTGTTTTCCTGGACAAGAAAAGCTGAGCTGCTGTGGTATCAGTGTGGTTTGCAAGATCCTGTCATCTAAGCAGCAGAAAGAGTTATTTAAAATCCTCTCCAAAGCACAGAACCACTCAGATTCCACTGTCAAAGGTAAAGCAAAATATTTGGGGCGCTATTTAAAATCTGTAAGCTATAATTAGACTAGAGGAATAACCAAGTGGCAAAGTGACTCAGAGTCATAAGGAAAAGCTCTATTATAAGAGCATTAAAATGGAATTGATATGGAAATCTTATCTATTCTTTCAACTTGTTCAGATGGTTGTTTAAGCCTGCATTGAACCAAGTGCTAAAATAGTACAAGCAGGCAGAGAATAAAACAACTTTTTCTGGATGTTAAGAGGGACATTCACATGATCTGGTAACTATAATTTCCACAATTATTTCACTGATATTAAAGAAGTGCTTGACTATGGGAATTCCAGATTTTGTACATAAAAACCTACAGATTTATTCAATGCTGTATTTAAATGGATTGAAATGGATTTTAAAAAGAAAGGAGTCCTTTTATAAAGTCACTTTAATTGCAATGGACAGAGGGTGTGCTGAACTGGAGATCTGACTGCCTAAAATTGTCCACACTTTTACAGGCACTGTGGGGAAAGAGCTGATCTCAGAAAGAAATTAAAATCACAAAGAACTGAGCCTTTGTCTTGCATGTTTTCTCCCCTCACCAGCCAATAATCAGATTTAACCAGGATCTTTACTCCTTGCTGCTTGTAAGATGCAATAGGCTGCTTTTTCCTCAAAAAAGGGATCTTGCACACAGAGCTCCCTCTGCTTTCCAAATCCCTGAGCTACAGCTGGCACCTGTACTGAAGGTCTCTGCCCCTTCCACTTTCACACTTCCTGAAACTGAACGTGGCAGACAAAGGAGCTGTAAGTTATAATCAATAACTGCACTGCCAAAGTTTCCTGTGCTAACTGGAGCCTCCTCCTCTGTGCAATGCACACAGCAGTTTAAATAATGTCTGTATTTGCTGGGGACCGGTTTTTTACTTTTCTTTCATAGATTCCAAGCTGATAATAAAGCCTGTTGAAAAATAAGTGATTTTTTAAAAAATTTCTTGCCCTACGAGAGAGTTGTTACAGCTCCAGTGAACAGCAAATGGTGATAGGCTGGAAGTGATGCAGGTATGAGAATGATAAGCAACACAAAAATCTAAGAACAAGACTACTGCCCTATAGTGATAAAACCTTCTTCCAAATGAGATCCACAGAGCTTAAAATCTAAGCAGCAGTTCAGGGATTCTTATCCAAGATTCTCCACCTTTGACCAAACAGCATCTTACACAGCTCTGGATAAGTTACAGTGATCCTCTTATCTACACATGCCTACTTGTCCCAGTGGACAAAACAAAAATTCAGTGATCTCTGACAGGACAGCAGAAGCAGGGTTTGGGACACAGGGACCTCCTGAGAATTTTAAAGGGACAGTTCCATTACAAATAGCTCAGCCTTGAAATTTAGTAACTGAACATCACAAACCAGAAAAAAAATCTTCTAAATGTGATTTTCTACTCATTCTGACAGCAGTAAAAAGATTTTTTTTTAATAATTGTCATGGTGCACTTGTGCTGCATTGACTACATTTTTCCCCCCTCTAATCAAAGACTCCATAGCAATTTCTGCAATTAAATCTTTGCTGAGAGATCCTCTGAGGAATATTTCTGTGAATTTTAAAGAATTCAGCAAAATGGAGACTTGCACTATTTGAATGCCTGGCTTGCTGGGATTATAACAAATACCAGGAAAGGCACAGAAAGAAAGGGTCACATTACTTTCCCTGTTCTCTTTTGTTATCTCACTTTGCAGTACTGAAGATGTCCTGGTTCTGGCTTTATCTTCCTCTCCATCTTCTCATGGCAACTTGTTTGTGCCATTCTATAAAAGCACCCACCACCAGCTCCCAACAGAGCTTCAAGAGCAACCTCTTCAATTTCTACCACTCCCTGATACTTTCAGATGGTAAGGAAACTACAATTCACCTGCTGAAGGATATCCCCAAAAGGTAAGAGCAAATCAGCCACTCCTATTCTCAGATACATCCCCGTGTCACTGGGAATTGCACAGTGACAGGATAAGCCAAGAATCCCTGTGTACCTGCAGGGCTCTACCAGTGCACACTGAAATGCCAGAAAAATACCCCACTCCTCAAGGGTCATTACACTGCCCAGAATCTGAGATGAAATTTAGATTCCTGTAGACATTTCAGCAGCTTTCTGTGCTGTCAGAGCAGCAGAATTGATACAGGATGGGTGGGCTCCCATCCCACAGCAAACAGCTGTGTCACAAACAGCCCAATTTCAGCTCTGCAAACTGCAGCCATCCTACATTCATGGTGAGATACAAACATTTTACCTAGCAAATCCACTACTCAAAATCAATAGAATACCTGCATTGACATCTTATCAGGAAATCTGCCACTGTCCTGCACACTAAAAGTGTTTTTGCTGAGTGGTAGTACAACTTGCTAAGATCAAAAGTGCTTTGCATGTGGAAATTCCACATTCTTCACCTTCCCAAAATATCTGCAGAATCTTCTGCCATACCCAGAGGTGATCTAGATATTACAACTGCCACTACATCTGGGTAGCAAAGATCAAGCTGCTTGTTTGGGAAGAGATGCACTCTGGACAGAGCCCAGCAAACACAGATTTTGACACACACCCGAGTGGCCATGGAGCAGAGGGTGAGCCAGATTGCTGAGCCTTCATGTGCACTGCACAGAAAAACTGGAACGTGGCACATGTTACATAATGTGACCATGCTTACAAGAGCAGGACTAGGAGCTCTCCTAGTTAAAGAACAGGGGTATTGAAACAATGAAAAGGGAGTTTTTCTATGCTCTTGTGGCATAACACTAAAACTGTAATTAGGAAGTAGTTTAGCATGATCAGGAAGGTTCTTCTGAACCCCAGTCACCCAAACAGGAAGACAAGCAATGACAAGTTTTGGCTGAGAGTAAAAGACTCAAGAATGTGGAACTGATTCCATTTTATGGCCAAGTCCAAACATTGTACAGCTTCTATAAAAAAAAGAAAAAACAGAGCAAGGCAGGAGGTTGGGCTTTTTTAAGGCAGGAATCAAAATCTGACCAAAGAGACTGATGACACTTTGTGGTACTCATGCATAGCAGCCTCTGACACAAAGGCAATCAAGACACAACTGGCAACAGGCAAATCACATCCATCATCCAAAATAACCAGCTAAGGATGAGATACAATGTTCACCTAAAGCACGGGAAAAAAATTCAGAGGGAAAAATATTGCCTTAAGTGGATAAAATTTCAGCAAATGCATGTGGATTAAAAACAAATACCCCACAGCCTGTTTTTTTCCACGGCTGAAGACTGCAGACACTCATCATCCCCTTGTGTGGATGCTTCTCAGAGAACAGTCATTTCTACCCAGAGCAAAGTGACCCATGTCAGAATGGCTGATTACAAGGAGCTTTGGGCAAACCTGAGCTCCCTGATGCATTGCCTCTATTTCTGTTCACATTTACAGGTACTACTTTGTTTTGGAAGAGGGCAGGGCCCTTGCCCCCTTCTCCATAACAGTGACTCCCTGTGATGTTCCCATTGAGTGGAGCATACTTGTGTACAAGCCTCCACCAGGAAAAGCAGCACCAGGTAAGGCCTTCAGGCTGCCCAAGCAGAGGCAAAGAAAGCACAAGTTACTCATAAATAACTGTGTTACAGGAAATTTCCCACAAACCTATACACTTTTTGGTTCCCTTCTTTAAATTGTCATGGACTGACCCAGTCTCCATGGGTAAAACATAGAAACCCATCAGATCCTGCCCTCAACACAAATAAATTAAGGATTAGATATTAAAATGTCTACATCTAAGGTTAATATTTGGGAACAACTGCAGGTCTTCCAGGCTGCACAAACAGACCAACCTCATAGTTCTTGGTACTGGGCTCAATTTCCCTCTGCTGCCTGTTATTTTTCTGTGGCTTAGATCACTTGAGACAACTATTTGCTCCCCACATAAAGCAGAGAAGATTTAGCCATTTATTCTTGCCACATCTACCATAGCAGTGGCTACTATACTGTCTTAAAAGACATTCCTTTCTCTTGCATGATTTTTCAAATTAATTTTTCAAACTAAAAATCTAAAAGCTGCCATTAACAAGTTCTGACCTGTCAAGCAGGTACACCTGACATAGGAGTTCAAATTACACTCCTTTGAATTGATAAGTTTTCCCTCTTCATGAGACTATGGCCTAAAAGAAATCCAAAGAAAAAACCTAGCATAGAAGTAATGAGTCTCCTTAAAGTACCCTCAGAGATAGCAAATAGAAGAAGAAAATTGTAGGGGCATCAGGCATGATACAAGCCAAGCTTTTGCAAGTTGTGGTTTCATAATTACAGTATTTTTGAAAACATAATTCTACAGCTGCACTGCTAAAATAAAAGCTTCTCAAATTTTAATTTAATAAATTGCCAGTAGCAACATATTTTTACTAAAACATATTTTTAGTTATAATTGCTGCTTTCAAGAAGAAAATATAATGCTCCCTAACAGTGAAACTTGCATGATGTTCTTTATTTCACATCTTTTAAAGCAGAAGTTACAAGTCTGCCTTTTGCCCGCAGGTGACCATGATACACAAGAGGTCTCCAAATCTCACAAGGCTTCAAGCCTGGTGTCCACTATCTTCAACTACAAGGGAAATTCTGTAGAGACCTACATGGGAATGTCTTCCCATTCTGCCCTGTACCTGCTGGAGTTCCTGTCCACAGAGAGGGACACACACATCACTGTGTACCTAACAAGTGACACCACGTCTGGGCACCTGTACCCAGAGCTCCCAGGGGATCCACGCATCGATGTCATCGGCATCGGGCACACAACAGTGACCCTGGCCTGGAAACACAGCCCTTCCGTCCTGCAGCACAGCGAGGGCATCCAGTACTGCCTCCTGGTCAATGAAAAGCACAACTACAAGAGCTTGTGTGCTGCTGAGACGGCCATCAGATCCTCTGGAATGAAGCTGCCACCCACAGTAGCTCTGTCCCTCTCTCCATACCTTCTGGAGCCACAGCAGGTGATGATATTGTCCAACAGCGAACTGAGCATCATCAACAAAGTGAGCAGTGGGGAAGTCAGGCAGGTGTGCATGGGCACCAAGAACACCTACACAGTTCCCAACCTCAGCCCCAACACTCAGTATTACTTTGATGTTTTCATTGTCAACCTCCTCACAAACGCCAGTGCTGCGTACACCGGGACATTCGCCAGGACCCTGGAAGAACCTGAGCCCAAGGTGACAGAGCTGAAAGATGGCAAAGTGTTTCATGTGGTCCTGGATGGGAAAAAGCAGAAATTCTACAGTCTGCAGTACCAGGCAAGGCACAAGAAAATCCACTTTACCTTTCAGTTGTGTCAGGGTCAAATACGGGTTCACATAACAAGGAATGGCAAAACAGTGGCATCAGAAAACCTCTCTGGGCTGAGGTATTTCTCCCTGAAGGGAAAGCTGCTGGACATCTATTCAGTGCAGCTGAGGTCCACAGAGGAGTCTAATTCTTCTGTGAAGGTACTGGCATCCCCCCATTTCCACAAGCCCTTATTCCCACTTCTTCCAGAGAGCTTAAAGATCAAATCCTTCAGTAAACTGAGAACATGCAGGTCTGTGACCATTGCCTGGCTGGGAACACAAGAGGAGAGCAAGTACTGTGTGTACAGGAAAAGGATTGAGGAGGATCAGATCTGGAGGGAGCTGCAGAGTGCAGACAGGTGCTCTGGGCCTGAATCTCGGCACAAATCAGAGAAAGTGCTGTGCAAGTACTTCTATGACCTGAACCTCCAGCGAGCCGTCACCACAGAGACCATCAAAGGGCTGGAGGCAGGGACACTCTACTTGTTTGATGTTTACCTCTTTGGGCCATCTGGCATCCCTGTCAGATATCACAGCAAAGTTGTGAAGACCAGGAAAAAGTGTTGAAGGTTTTGAATGAAAGTTTTCAAGTGAGTGAATGCAGGTACTATCAAAATCTACTCCAATCCGAATCAGAGCCCCTGCAGTTTGAACTATGCTGAAAAAAAAATTAAAGCTATAAGGTTCTACAGCAAAACACATCTTAGGTGATTGTACATCTTCTCTCCTGTGTAAGGTGGGGTGCATTTTTTCTTTCCTTGTCTCATTCAAACATTAAAAACAGAGTTGTGAAACACACACACATGGAAATAAAATAGCCCAAGAGTACTCATGAGAAATAGACTGGTTACCTAAAATGTTTCTGAAATCCAGCACAGAAGTGATGGGGAAATGCCTCACATGAAGCACACATCATTTCTCAAGTCCCAGAGAGTTTTCCACTTTCTGTAACTCATGCAGCTAATGAGGAACTGAGAGACATCACAAATCAGACTGCTCTTGAGAAACAGATTCCTCACTGCTTGAACAAGAAAAGAAACAAAAAGAAATTGAAAAGGCAGTGGAACTGATGTATAGCTCCATGCATTGAGTAAAGCAGGTTGAACTACATCTCTCCCTGCTTGCTTGCTTGGTTTCCTTCTTGCAGAGAAACTGTGCTTGGTTAGAAACAGACAAAATTCAGGCCAGGAACTAGCTCTGGATCTGGCTTTTCTCAGGAGTGGACAAATACACTGCTGTGCTACTGCCCACAGAGGAAAACAGCAATTGAGGAATCCTGCCATGGAAAGATTTATCATTTACAGCCTCTGACATCAAGCCCATGTCTGTGACTCTGTGATTCCTGACTGTAATATATCCATTCTTTGCATCCTTAAGCCAGCCTATATCAATGAATGCATTGCTTTGAGAAAAATTTGGTGTGGTTTTCCTATTAAATATCATGGAAGGAAAATATTTGTAGTAAAAATTCTGACAAACACATTTTGGTTGTCTTGTTTCCTTGATTACCTTCCATATATGACATGAGACAGTGTAAAAAAAAAAAAGACAATTAAGTCTTCATGAACTCCCTTAGGTTCATTTTCAGTTATCAGTAGAAAGTATTTTGTGTGTAGGCTCTTGGCAGGCCTGGAATTTACATATAAACAGATGCAATAGCTTCACTAACCAAGAGGGTGCCAGAGAAATCTTGCTTGTAGTAATACTTTTTCCTCTACAATTACACCAAACACATACATAAATTATTAAATCCATTGTTGTGTATTTGAGTCATTGTCTTGCAATTCAGGGTCACCAAAGTCCCAGTTTACTCTGAGCCATTATTCCATCCAAACATGTTTGGAGGCCCTTGGTAAGGACAGAATCAGTCCCATGTGCAGGACCAGGGTTGTGTTTCCTGCTCCAAAGGCTCTGAGCCCTGTGCACCCTGTCCAGGGCACTCTGTGCCTGCTCAGCCCCAGATGAGGGGCTCAGGGCTCCCCAGGGATCAGCTGCAGTGTCCAGGCTTGGCTGGGCTTTGCATTGCTGCAGGCACTGCTCCGGACTGAGCAGGGCCACAGCAGGAGCCACGTGCTCTGCAGCCTCCTGCCCACACTCCACAGCCTTTTGGCTAATTACAGGGGCTGGCAGCTGCTCTGCCTTCATTCCAAGGCAGGCCCTCGCTTCATTTGCCTCCTGCCAAAAATAGTCTGAGCTCAGAGAGCAACAGAGGTCATCTCTGCTTGGAAATCTCAATGTTTTCTGCCTTCCTTCTCAGTTTCAGGCACTTATATTGTGGATGAATTTCACTCAGATGCCTTACAACTGACTGTAATAATAACCATAACTATAATAGAGGAACAGGAAGATCTGTCTAACTGTAGATTCAATATATTCTTAATCCCCTGCCCTCAGTCTGGCAGAGCATTAACCCTTGCTTTTACCCTCTATGCAGAAATGCCACAAAAAAAGTCTTTTGGATGATGATACCTTGGCACCTTGACCAGCACCAGTGTTTCTACTAAAGCAGGATTTTACAATGGAACGGGCCGTGGGCTTCTCAGCAATATCCTGGTTTAAGTCAAGAGATGTGAGGAAGGGATAGAAGGAGAGCATGAAAGAGGGCAGAGAG
>WBNQ01086617.1:0-47418 GCA_013401375.1 Spizella passerina
AACTGCTTTGCTTTTCTTCCTTGAAAAGAAAATAACTACCATACTTAGCATTCTCAAAGCTGTGTACAAGCTAATCCTCGCAACTTTCCCACGTGGTAAGCAAGTATAATTAAACATATTTCAAAATATGTGGAAGCCAGGACATAAAAGGGTAAATCCTCTACTCAAGACCTAAAGGTAAGTAAGGATTTGAATTCAGAAGAAATATCTTATGTCAGGCAAATTGGTAATGTACTAGGCAAACTTCTTAAGGCCTTTCTCAATCAACCAGTTAGAAATAAGACAGTTAAAATAGTAAGAATAGTAAAGGCTGTGGGTCCAATTGAAGCTGCAAAAACAATGCATGCCCTCACTTCAGGGGATGTATGGGTCCAGAACATAGAGCACTGTATAGAGCACAGCTTTATGTCTTGCTCTGATTTTACGGTAAAATGCTGTTAAAATTTACAGAGAACTAAATGTAAGGAAACCGCATCAAACATCTTACAATTTTCTTCATTCTGCTCTTGCTTCATTTGTCATACTGGTTCAACAGGACCACCATTGCCCTCCACCTCTTGCCTCACATCTCCTTCCTTGTTATTTCCTCCACTGTAAAAAAAATCCCTTCTCTAAGAAACCCTTTCTCAACACCACCCACCCCCTTTAAGTTACTTAAGTGATCCCGTATGTGCCTATTTGCTCCTCTCACCATGTTCCCACTAGGGAAACATTCAGCCTCTTCACTGCCTGAGGCATCTTGTCAGGGTATCTTTCCACTTGCATTCCTACAAGTAAGGCCAAATTGTCTAGGGAGAGAAGGGGAGGGGGACTGTCAGTCTTGTCTGGAATTGTTATGAGAGGGAGTTGGGAAAAGCAAAGCAGACCCTACTACCTCCTAGGACAAACTGGTGTGGCTTCACTTTTGCCAGGGAAAAGGCAGGTGAAGTAGACAAAAAGAAACACTTGGCAATCTTGACCCATTTTAAATTAAAACTGATCATACCTGGTTTTGCAACATGATTCTGCATAAGGATGTCATTCCATTTTAGAATCAGAGGAGATAGTTTTGACCTTACAACTATTTTGTGCAGTTTTGCTCACATATTTAATGCCAAAGTAGATTCATTTAAATTTAGAATATGCATGCACAGTAATCTTGAGAAATTGTAATACATAGGAAGCCTAAGGAAACACCATGCAAATGTTAAAAGCCATTTTAATGTTTTGGAGTTTCTCCCTTTTGTTATGTACTTAAGAATGACCATTTCCTTCTTTGGAGGCCAAAATACGTAAGTTATTTTTACAAAAAGCATGTATATGTGTGCTTGCATGCATGATTGTGCACCTGCATCTACATGTGTCTTTTTCTGTGTGGGGAGATGGATATGCAAGACATTTGTGGAAATCATCCTGCTTTCAAAGTCTACACTGTTAGTATTGAATAATTCATTCCAGAAACCTCTCCTTCAAAAAGAGTGAAGTAAAATTTATCTTTCAGTAAAGCTTTTTTCAGTTTTCTCATTTAATTATGAAATTGAAACATTTCTCTTTCCAGATATGATCCTGGCAAAAAATATCTGTTCACTAGCTCCCAGGCAAGCACCCTAAGCCTGAATCAACAAATGGGCTTGGAAGGAATGATTGCTAAGGAAAGGTCAATATATCTTTGACAGCTGGATTACTGGTTTAGACCTGGCTGAGTGTGTCAGCCACTGAATGAAATACCTGACTGCCAAAGCAGCAGTTTTCATTGCCACTACATTTAATTTTCTTGAAACATTACNCTATATCTGTGAACTATTTCTCATTAAAGAAAAGAATGACATTCTAAATGTGAAAATCTCAGACTCCAGACCCAAGTATCTGAACATCAATAGTGGACAACAGCTCCAGGCAGAGATCTAGGGGTGCCTGTGAATAGGTCACTGGGAATATCTTGAACACATCAGCTCAATCATCCAACACACAGCTGAGCTGAGCTGCAGACAGCCTGGTTATTACACCATAGTGTGAGCCAGGGGGATGCCCATGGCCCAGGCACATGTGGCAGCACAAACAGGCAACACTGAGACAGGAGACTGAGACAGAGCACAAAGTTACAGAGAGACACACACAGGGCCCACGACTGCTGCCACAGTCCATGGTTTGAATACAGCCCCTGGTCTGAATCAGCTCACTGTGGGTGCTCCAGTAACCCGAGGAACAACCACAGATTCCCTTTGAAGGAGTCAGCACGGAGAGAGAAAGAAAGATGGGGGGCTGGGGAGTGGGAAGGGAGAGCATCAGGAATGCCACAGTGATAAGCAGAAAGTGGCTGTGAGAGCATGGAAGGGAGCTGGGAGCAAGTGAGACTGCTTTTATTTAAGTAATTAAAACTCAGAGAAGTTAAAAAAAATAAAAACAAGTGACTGGCCAAGTTTCAAGGCATTATTTTAAGCTTGCTATCAGATGTAGGTTATTCAAATAGTTCAAAGTTTCTTGCTCTGCCCCCGAGGTCACTCCCTGAATCTGCAGGCTGCTCCATTCAGAGGGCCAATTTCAAGTTTGTAGTGAACTTTTCATAGTAAGGGCTGTTTAATTGCAACATATCAGCAACAGATAAGCACCTACACAGATATTGCCATGCTTACAACACTGTGCAAGAGTTAACTAATTGTGTTAAGTATTATTACCTCCATTTTGCACATGAGGGCATTGGGCAGAGACAGGAAATACCACACCCAAGATGACAAAGTTCAAAGGGTTCAGAAGCCTTCTGACCATACTACCTTTGCATTTTACAGATCTGTTTACTAAAAATACGGAACATTTTTATTTATGAAAGATGAGGCTTAATAATTTACCTGGGCCATTAGACCCTTTGTACCTGGTGTACAGTAACATGCATTGTGAGTGTTTGAATGCTTTGCAGAGAATTGACAATGTTGGAATTGGCACGTGATGCCTCAGGCCAAGACAGAGCCAGGATTCCCAACTGGCAAAGGCACAGAGATGGGGATACCTCAGGGGGTGCTGAAGGCAGGCAGAAAACTTCAGTAAATTGTGGCTCCTGTCCCAGGTAGCAATGGTGATTGCAGGCTGCGTCACTCGTCGCTCGGTGATCTGTACCATGGGAGGCTTAGCTGGGCCTGTCTGCTGGGCAAAGAGGATTATGAGCTTAAATGTGTAACACCCTTTTGCTTTCTTCTTCCACCTTTTTACTGAAATGCATGCAGAAGCCAGTAAAAGTATCAATTTCCTGTTACCTGTGTTAAAAGTGCACTTGCACTGTGCATCGACTGTATTGAAACAAACTGCTTTATTTCATTACCACATGCTTCTCCATCAATAAATTACATTTTAGATCAAAAGAACGGGGTTGTCTTCTGTTTTCTAATTTATTTAGTTTGCTCAGGCTTGCTTTCCTGAAGTCTTAAAGGACTTCAATACTGTAAATGACTTGAATATTATACACTCTTCAAGAGGCCAATATATTCTAGTCACACAAGGACTTCTGACATATATATATTAGTTTGTGCATATGTGCAAAAAATGACTCTGCAAATGCCATTTTTATTACGGAAGGTAAAACTCTAGCTTTTTTCTTCATTACTTCCTTTTTTCATCATATTGAAAGCCTGATTTCAGTAAATGTTTAGCTACTTCTTTTCAGAAATCCCAGCTTCCCACAGTCTGGAATTTGCCACCTTACCTGAATTCAGCTCCTCCAAATCTGTCTGTTTGAAGTCATTCTTAAGTCCTAGGTACTTTCTAAAATCACTACCTTTTAATAGACCTTCTTGAATATTCAAGGTTATGTTCCTTGCCCTCCAAACCCCAAAGAACAGATGTGGCAGAAATTTTTATTATATTGTATGTGAGCATTTAATCAGGCTCATTCATCCTCTATTCTCTATTTAATTTTTTCTCTCTTCCTGTTTATTTCTAAGGCTTATAATCATAGAGGTGAATGGTGACTCTTTGTGTTCTAGCTTTAGTAAACCAGCACTGACAGGTTGCTGAATCTGCCTTGTGATGAGTCTGATATCACGATAGTGAGATAATCATTCAAATCATTCTTTATGCATCACAAAATGGAAAGAGGTCCTAGTTTATAGTGTAAGAAAATGGGTGGGAGGGAAAGAAAACATCTTCCAGGCTCCAAAGTGTCTCAGCTATGACTT
Organism: Spizella passerina; assembly: GCA_013401375.1. Lineage (NCBI taxonomy): Eukaryota > Metazoa > Chordata > Aves > Passeriformes > Passerellidae > Spizella > Spizella passerina. The sequence continues at coordinate 4,146 of WBNQ01086617.1, forward strand.
TGAAGAAATACATGAGACTGAACCTAGCTTTAGGAAATGGCCCTTCCGCAGCAGCACTTGTCTGACAGGTCTCCTTATTTCATCCTACACAGTAAATGGTGAGTTTGTGACTACAACTTACCAACACCTTGTGAGTTGCTCTGGGATTCTGGAGCTCTAAGCAGACCAGCCTCAGATGGAAGTGAAGTTCATACTGTGCTTTGGAAATTATAGGTGCTGGCTAGTACTAAGTTTAGGAGGCTGGTTCTCATGGGAGGTTTTTGATGTTTACATGTCTGCACATCCACACAAAGGGCCCCTCTCAGTATAAAACCAGACTAGTACTGGTTACAAACCAGAGGTTTACAAGTAGAACTCGATGAATATTGAAGCAAATGTTTGTTTGCAGATGGTGATCAGATGGAAAAAGTAAAAAAGAGTACAAAGTTGTTACCTGAATCTTTACCAAAAAAGTGAAATAACATCTACACTAAGAAAATTGTGGGGTATGACCACCCCTGATGATCGACTGCCACAGTCTCCTGAACTTTTTAGTTTTACAGATTATTTCAGAGGAAACAATGGAAATGAATCCATGTTCATAATCTTTTCCTCTAAGCTTGATTTTTAAACTTAATTCACAGTGGCAGGAAATATGCCTCATAAACAAAATTAATCATGTAATTAGTATCTCTTTTATTCTAAAGCAACATTTATTGAAGTAATCATATCTTTTCCATCAGATAACCCTAATTACTTAATGTTCTCTGTTTTAAAAATGATACCCAGCCCCTTTACCAGGTTTCTGCTTATGTTATGCCAGCAAATATGAAAATATGTAATTGTCAGCTTAGTGGATATAAGAAGTGAGTAAACTCTCTAATACCCAGACAGAGAAGTTGCTTATTTTAATAAGCTATGTAGATGATTGAAGGATGCTGTCTGAAAACCATGAAATTCTTAAGTATTAGCAACAGCATATTGATGTCCTGTACTAGTTACACATGTTTGCTGTTGTAGATGACAGTCTCCTTTCACCCTGGAAAAAAGTGATCTTGAATTGAGGGGATTTACATGCAAAAGGAAAAATTGTTAGCTTTCAGTTTTTCCACCTACATTGGCAGATATTTTAGTGGACTTGCACTGATGTTTGTACAAATGTTTATCTTCCAAAAGCAGCTGAAGAACTGAGTAATCTTTGCTCAAGAAATTGATCTGAAAGAGATATGTCGGTAAAGAAGAGCATTAATGAAACTGTATCAAAATTTAAAAATTAATGGATGAGTGCCAAAAGATTTGGCTCCTAATTTTCACTTTTCAATTCAAACAGACTAGATAAAAGTTAATTTTAAGCTTTTAAAAAAATCTCTATCTTTTTGAAATACTTGAACAGCTTGAACATACTATAATTTCTATTCAATGTCTCTGCAGACAATTTAAATGTTAGCAAAAAAATATTTCCTGTTCTCAAGTAAGGTGGCTCAGGAGAGTAAGTGAAAACAGAAATTAACCAAGATTTAGGTGATTCTGGTGAATACCTTGCACATGAACATAAAAAACATGAAGAAATGCTATGAATGAACCCTATTATGACTCTCTATGAATGCTGTACATGCTGCAATTACTGTTAAATATTTTCATCTGAACTATTAATATAATTTAATTCACTCAAATAGGTCTATTTTCATGCTCAGATTATCAGTGTCAAATGTCCTTTTCATTTCAGAGAGCTTTGGCTGTGACAAATCTATCCAAATATAAAATCAGACTTTCAATACTAAGGCAACCTTTATTGAGTTGGCCATTTTTCAGAGAACAGCTTCTGTACCAGCACTCACAGAGATTTAAAACATGAAACAAGAACCCTTCAAGTCTCTTGAATGTATATTCCAAGGCTTGGGCTGAAGGTCCCCAACCTCTTGTGCAACAGAGGATCTCAAGTGAGGAAAAGGCTGGAAACAAATGCAGTTAGCATTTGCTATTCAAATGGAAGTGTTGCTAAGTGAATGCAGCTTGTGGATGCTGAGTTCTTGAGGAGCAGCAGTGAAAGCACAGGACTCTGAGGCCACAGAGGGAAATTAATGCCTTTGCTTTATTTGAGGATACTTGCGAATGAGAGAAAAAAAAAATCCACATAGCAGATCACCATAGTCCAGCAAAGCAAGACTTACTAAATATAATGCAAGGGTCCAGATAAATAACAGCCATAAGAAATGAAGGATTAGTATAAAATATGCAAGACAGTATCCTGCTGCAGGTATTCTCCTGCTCCCACATGTCTGCTGCATACCATAGCTGCAAAATATGTCTCTCCATTTCCATGAACCCACTCATAAAGGTTTTTGCTTTGCTGATTTTTCAAGCTAATGATAGTCAAGGCACTTGGGAGAAAGATTTATGTCAGTGATGCACAGGTTCAGCAAATTGTCAGAGTTCTGCTATGCAATTAATCATCTTTTCTCCATTACAATTTGTAAGTGCCAAGCATATACACAAAACCATTTTTATAATAATATAGTTATCATGGGTACATAAGTAGTATATGAATCATGTGTAAAAAAATAGAATGCAAGCTACCACATGGATTTGTAAATCTTTCTTTACATAAGAAAGTCCCCCAAAAACTGTGGAGGCTGTCACATTTAACAGTCATCATTTTTATGACACTACTTTAAGCAGATCTGCATATCTGTTATATCTGTGCTTCCCAGGCAGCTTTATCTACAATTATGTACATTAAGTTTTTGGGATTTTTTAGAGGGAAACATTCCAAGTTAAAAAAACCAAAATAAGCTTTTATCCCCTTTTAGGGAGAGGTATTCTTATAGTCCAAGCCTCAAAAGCAGACTTTTGAGTGATGTAGATTGTTGGGTCCACCTAAGCCATCTGCCAGCCTCTGTTTCTCTCTCTTTTAAATACCCTCAGAGTCAAGCTCCTTGTTGCTCTACATCAGTGTAGGCTCAGAATGCAGTTCCCTATGAAATATATAAGTAAGTAAAACTGCAGCCTGGATATCACAGCAGTCACAGAGGAATTCCAGGGGAAGCAGACTCATCTCCAAAGGTGTTGGTGCTGTGAATGTTCACATCTTACTCTGTTCTCATCACTTTCCCTCTTCAAGGATTTCTGTGAGAACCATGCTCATTTTAGAAGCCAAACCCTCAATAACTTGTTGCAATTCTTACATGCATTCTTTTTTGGAACTCAAGAAAAAATACCTGGATGATTAGTGTTTATTATGCCAATAACTTTTGGAAGTCAGTTTTATAATGTGTATACTACAACATTCCACCCAGATCAAAGAAAACAAACCACTCTAATTGGGTTTTGAGATCAAATACTCCAAGCTTTACATTCACTGAGCTACATGTGGCTTAAATTATCTATATTGGACAATCCTGGACTGCATATTTTGTGCTATACAGTAAATAGAGAACATGTGGTTTGGAATATGTCTACCGTATGTGCTAGTGCTCGTAGTAACCAACAGGATCACTGAAATGCACTGTCAAGAGCCTAATAAAAATTGATTGTGATTTCCAGACTCAGACCTCATGTGGACAGACAACAATTCATTGGGGTCTGTGGGTGCTAAAAGCAATGTTGAACCTTTTATGTGAGGCTTCAAACACAAGTAGACAAAGAATCGACATAGCACAGGGCAAATTCTTGCCTCCATCCTTAATGTATTAAATTACTCTGAAATACATGAGCAGAACAGGTATGTTATGTGTGTGTGTGTTTACATGAATGGATAACTCAAAAAGTGAAACTTAACTGACCAAAGCAACTGACAGAACTGACCACTTCCAAATGTGCTGCAGTGTTAGTTTCACTTTAAACTGCAGAATTGCACACCTCTTTGCTTTAGTTTTTTTGGTTTTGTACAAGAAATAAAAGGTTCACACCTAGATATAGATGGGGTTTTATATTAATGCCAATATAAAAAATTGGTAGTATTCATTTTTCTTTTTTTTTTTTAGCTGTTTCTGTTCCTTCAGAAACATATCAATTTGGCCGCAATTTTGCGAAGTCATTTTGAAATCCTCCAAATGAGTGATATTTCAAATACTACAGGAAATTGTTGATTATTCAAGTAAGACAGAATGTAAAGCCTGGCACAGAGGGAATATATGAGTGCATTTAACTGGTTTACTCACTTTCCAACACTTTTGACACCAATAAACCTGAAGGCACGCTTGCTAGAGAGCTGTCACTAGCTTGTCTCACAGTAACAACCTTCACAGCTGACTACAGTGAAATCTTTTGTCAGAGCTTCTACTGACATGTGTTTCTTGATGCTGCACTGTTTAGAATGAAGTGTAACAGCAACAGAAAGACTTGGGATGTTTTTGAAGAGGGAATGCAGAGAGGGATACACAGCTGTAACTGGACATCTGCTAGTGCAGCAGGGTAATGCTAATGTAAGAGATGAAGTCCTCATTTTCATGGTGAATTATGCATGAATTAACCATACAACCAGCAATGCAAAAGGACAAAATAATATCCTAGTGACTATTGTCCATTCTGTGACATGAAAATTAAAATGTTAAAAAAAGAAAAAAGAAAAACAAGGCAAACAAAAGGCCACAAAAACAAACAAAGACCAGAAAATCGGTGAAATCTTTCCTGGAAAGAGCTTTTTTCATGTATTCTTATTTCTGAGCTAGCAAAAACCTGGCAAATAGCAATTTTCCAGTACTTTCTGCAATTTGAGTTGGAGGAGGATATTGTGTAGGAGGTTGGTATGTTTAAAAGAACTGCAGATACACTCACTAGCAAGCAGGCTTGGTTTTTCAGAATGATCACTCTGAATATCTGCTGGTTTCAGTAGTGATGAAGGTGAAATATCCAAGTACCCTACAGACAGCTGAACACTTTGTGCCCTTGGACCTGAACCAAGACAGCACTTCAGCTTTCCAGCAAAGCCTCAGGGTTTCACCTTGAGAGGCGAAAAGAGGACTCACCTGGAGAGAACAGAACTGACCAAAGCAAATACTCAACCACTTTCAATAGTTAGGGATGCGCTGCTTGGCTGCAGGATTAGTTTCAGTTAATTCAACCTGCTGGTGGCTTGTCCCCTCAGCTGACAAGACTGGGATAAATCACCCTCTCAAGCCATGTGAAAGCACAAGAGTCAATAACAGATTTCAAGATGGAAAGGAAACGGTAGTTGTTTTCTGTGACTCTGTTAGTGGTGCCAGATGGAGAGATCCACAGCACTAAAATCACATGGCATGGGCTGACTCGTGCCCTTGCTGTGTAAGGCTCTCTCTGCCTGTCACAGTTCCTCCACACAGCACAGGAACTGGCCCAGCACACCTTCTGCCTCTTTCCTGGTGGCTTTGGGACCCAAAGGCGTAAATGTTGTTCTAAATGTGTCTATTAATTCCAAGGTTTCTAAAATGGCATGAGGGCTCTGCTCCAGGGTGGCTGGAGCTGGTAGCTGTTATTTGACTCAGGGTGTGATAGGAGAGTACGTTTGCTAGAGACTTTTTGGGCAGTGTTGAAGGATAGATTCGTCCATAAAGCTTTTTATTGAGAAGCCTTAGAAGCACACTGTGACTATTGCCTCGAGACAGTTTTCTTTTCTAGAATGGTCCAAACCAAGGCCAGAGGGTGAGTTGACAGCTACCTGAATGCTCACAAGGCCTATGTGCACACACTGCTTCACCTGCTTTTATTCCATAAATTTACTTCATTCAGCAAAGAGCTGAACTATACCCCAAGTTTCATTTCATGACTATAATGCTAAATGAAGAGGGCAGAAGGGCTCTTCAGTGGAGGCAGGTGGAAGCATTTGTAACTCAAGAATGCAGGCAGACAGATATGGCCAAAAGATGTAGTCTCTTTTCTGCCATTGCTCACAAGGGATTTATTCTCTCGCCGGAAATGCTTACGTTAATGCATTCTTTTGTAATTCATCATCGTGTGTATTTTCCATACTTTCTCTCCTATTTTATTTTGTTACCAAAGGTTACTTACATGGAAACAGAAATATTTTGAGGGTTTCTATTTAAATTTTTCATTCTTCCTACGTCAGTTTTTTTGCTTAAACTTTTTCGTTATCCAAACTGGATTGCTTCTGAGCAAGAGCATTCCTCACAGACAACTGTCCGACAAAAAACAGGATAGCTGAGCTGTGACAGGGACGTTTACAGAGGAGGAGCTGAGGGCTTGGCAACAGCAGCATCAGTCCTCCTACCTGCTTGGCATTTCCTGCATGTGTCTGAAGCCTTAGAGCTCAAGGAGCTCTTGAAATTCAGGGGAATTTGTCCAACTAATTTTAGCAGGTATGAAATTACCAGGCAGTCCAGGCCCATTTGGGAGTCCTTTGTTTCTTCTCACTTCTGCTGCAGCTGGAGAGAGGCCAAAGTAACACCCATTCAGGTGGGGAATGTGGGGGGAAGATGAGAGAAACCACATGAGTGTCTTTATGTCCCTGGTTCTGCTCTCCAGAGATTTAAATTTGTTTCACAATATTAGGCTTTTCCAGCCTTGTTTCCTGCTCAGGTAGAACTGCACCTTTAACAAAGGTAGAGCTGTCCTTTAGCAAAAGACAAGAGAAATGGTAGTGGTCCTTTCCTGACGCCTGCCCCTTGGCTTGTATTGTGTTACAACACTGCATTAATATATGCATGTACTTTACTTTGCTCATCTCTGCAGTGAGGATTGAAAAGCACAAAGTGTGCTAGGTCAAATGCAGTTGGGAGCAGACAGCAGTGCAGATATGGATGGCATCCAGCAAAGCTGCAGGAGTCACACTCAGACCTCCTACCTCCTGCATGCGTCAGAGCTGCTGCAGCGCATAAATCCAACAGCAGCAGCTCCCACTGCTGCCATGCACAGCTGCCTGCTGCGGGTCACCTGGGCTGGGCTTCCTGCAGCAAGGTCCCATGCAGCCCTCGGAGTTTCTACTGGCATTGAATTTGTCTTAGCTTTTATAAAAGATAAAGTGCACTGAGCCTTCCTTAATTTTCTCCAGTTCATCTTTTCATTTATTGCTTTATTTCTTCTAGAAGTGAAGAAATAAAAACACACCTTAGCTTGATTTGTTGCAAAGAAAAGAATATATCAGGGTTTTTTATTCTTATTTCTTATTTTATTCTTTGTTCTTATTTAAAGAATTTTATTCTTATTTATATTCTTATATAAAGAATTTTATTCTTTATTCTTATTACTTATTTTCTTATTTTATTTTTTATTTACTCTTTTATGCATCATCAGGTTTATTCTGTTAGCTATAGTTTAAGTGTCTCCATAAATATTTTAAATATTAAGTTTTTAATTAAAGTTTTTTTGTTTTTTTTTTACTTGTAGAGGCTTACTGCTTCCATTTCAGAAATGTGACGGTTTCTATGAGTAGTTTATTTTAGGAACTCTGAAGCATGGGGATGCTTCAATGAGTCTTTCTACCTTTGGAGCCAAATGGCTTATAAAAGCTTGACTTTAGCTGTAAAAAAGCTCCCTTTACAGTCCATGGGAGGGAAAAAAAAAAAAAGTGCATCCAAAAGAAAATTAAGAAAATTCACACTTTTATCAATTACAGAAATAGAAGAATGGCTGCTGGACCAGAAACCAAATTTTTAATTGGCTAAAAGAGACCCATCACTCTAAAATAATTGGGCAGTGCAGCCGTTTTGAAAACAAAGATTAGGAAAAAAGGAGGTTGGTTACTCAAAAACGGCTTTGATTTTTGCAAAGGGTCTGACTGCAGCTTTTAGATTCGTGAATATAAATTTAATTAGAAATAAGTGATTTTGTAGAAAGAAGGAGTTCCAGGAAAGAGATATGTGCAAAAGTCCCATGAAGCTCTCCAGTATTTCTGAGGTACATCACTACATACAGAGTAATTACGCCTCAAACATGTCCCTTATCTTTTCTTCCCTCTCAAACTACAAGATAACAGTCCTGAACAGGATCATGGCTGTGGTGAACACAGGAAGATTGACGTGGGATGTTTCATGCAGCAGTCATTCTGAGATTTGGAGGTAGTACCAGATGATCAGTTTCCCTTGTGTGTCCCTACCAAAACCATTTCAGATTCTCTAAAGCAGTTAATTTCTCCCGTGAGCAGTACAATCAGACCAACGCAGACTTTCCACAAAGTCAAAGGTTGTGCAGCAAGTGCAGGGGTTTGTTTACTGTTGTTATTATTGGCTATTGTCCATCTGGTTTTGACCCTACCTTCCTTCATACACTTCCCCCTCCAATCTCCCCACAGATATTGGCTTGCTGGCTGTACAGATTTGTGCCTGGCCCTTGAGCTCTGTGGTGAGAAAACACCTCTGTGCCACATTCTGGCCCTTCCTGGATCTGTTCTGTCTATGCTGCATCTTTCTATCCCCTTTGAGCAGGGAAGTAGAAATGACAAATTATGCTTCAGGAAAAACTCAGCACCCAAAAACTCGCCTGATTGTGTGTACTCAGTCTGGAGTGAATTCTTTAGCTATTCTTGCCTACCCCACCGTGGTGGCTTCTGACCTCAGAAGCCCCAAACCTACTGAAATATTGTTAATCCTTTCTAAACCCAAATCTACCCAGCAGCAACATGAGCTGTTCACAAAATGTTAGGGCTTCAACCTCATCCACAATACTTTCCTTCACATACCACTTAAGCATAAATAAAGGGACAGTGTGTTTGAACAGCAGCTAGTGAACATTCTAGATTCAAATAAACATACCAATTGCCAAAAGAAAATGTATAAATGGTATGTGCTTTCATATTTGAATGCTAATGGTTTCATTTCTAGTAGAAGAATTGGTTATGCAGCTTTGATTTATTTTTAGCTCAGCTCAATAGTATTGATTTAGGTATTGAGCATGATATGTGCCACTGCAGTTATTGTTTCCCTGAAATAATTTGTTTTGATATATATACATTGATTACATTTTTACTGTTTTAATGATACCAGTCATTATGGTAGTGGCATAACACATACAAGCACTATATATATATAATTTTATATATATAATGTATACATTTATCTATATAATTAAATCTATTATACTATAGGTATTTCATATATTCTGTATATATATACTCTATATATAGCATATAGAGTATAATATATACTATAATATGCTGTTCTTTATTTCCTGAGCCAGTGATATGTCATGACTCAGGGTTATCCAGTGCCAGGCTTGTTATTGTTCTCTACCCTGAATGTCAGCAGTCAGCATCCACGGTTACACCAACTTCTTAATATTTTTGGAAATCAAATGGAAATGACACATTCATTACCAGCTGATACAGCCAGTTAATACAAACTGACAGAGCAGGGAAAAAAACTCTCAAATGTCAAACAAGAAAACGTTCTGCCCATCTTGCAGGACACACCAGGTAAACAACACTTCAAAATCCCAGGTCTCCTTTGGTCTTCTTCAGAAAATGCTTCCCTCCCCGGCCTGACTACTGCCAGGAGTCTGAACCTGCACATGTTGGTTATTCATGTCCCTTTGCCTCCTGAGGCTGGGAGGGAAATGTGATTTTTACAGCCACGTGCACAGCGTTCTGGAGAGTAACAACAAACAAATTGTGAACTTTGGTATCTTTCCACTGTTCTCTCGCTATCATATCTATGAAATGAGAGTACACGGCAGCTATGCCCACATTTGTGGGACAACTGAGAGAGGTATTATCTTAACAGATTGCCAGTTACTCTGTCTTTGAAAACTAGTATTGTTTGTACATGACCTAGAGCTATTAGTTTTATCATGAAGGGCAACCAGCTTGACCAGATATTCCTTGTCTTCTGATAGCCTCACATCACCAGCTTTTGCAGCCACTTTCCTCACAAGGTAGAGAGTCCTCAGATACTTTTTCTATTGAGACAAGTCTCTGAACTGATGATCTTTGTGATATTCTGCATATGGCCTTCGGGTAATTAGCTATGTCTTTTCCTTATTTAGATCAAGAGTACAAGGTTTGCTTAGGATTTGCTGCTTTTTTCTTGGCAAAATTTCAGGTTTTTTTCAAAGTGGAATCACTTCCTCTTGATTGTATTATGCACCTGCCCTCAAATTTATTGCAAGCAGGTATTTGCCCTGGTTTTCTGACTCTCTGTGTGTTTTATCAGCTGCACTTTGACTGTTCTTAAGCACTTTTACTTTAAGGAATACAATCTTCACTGAAAACCTTCACTTCTACCTGTTCTGAGCAACATTGCATGCATTTCTTGCAGGGAATGCTTTGCTTTGATCTTTTTGCCAGTTCTAATGTTTTTAATTTGATCTGTAATTATTCCCTATAATAACTGTTTCAGCTCATGTGTCTCAGCTTAATATAGGGGTGATTAAGTGCTCAGTGATCCTGCTTGGCAGCCACCTTCTAGCAAAGAAACATGCCATTCCCTGACAGCATTTTTACAGGAGTCCAAGTGCTCTTAAAGACTACCATGACTTTAGGAATATATATCCTTCTTTGTGTTCCCAGTCTGAAGTACAGCCCACCACTGTGCTGATCCCACTACAAATACCATGTGGAACACTTCTGAGCTTTGCAACTGTGCTGGCTTTGCAAGCAACCACTTTTTGTTTATCTGCTTTTCTTAGTTTGTTGTTAAACACTAAGGGAGTGGTTGTGTAACACATGAGTGCTCATTTAGAGAGAACTATATGTCCTGGTTTTCCCAGCTTCTGATGGACCAAGATTGCTGAAAGTTATGGCCCTCTCACATGACATGAAAAACTCTGCTTCCTTCTGTAACACTATTAAATGCTCTGGATGGAATATCATAATGAATTGAATTCATTACAGTTTTCTGACTTTGTCAGAGCATGTTTCCTGAGTTGCAGTTAATACTTTACTTTCAACATAGAATAAGTATTTGTAAGTTACAAATGGGAATTGAATTTACACAGCTTTTAGAAGGCACAGAGGTATAATTTAGGCAAAAAATTATTCTTATTTTTCTTGCCTTTTTTTCTGAAAAGGGTTTCATCTTTCAAAAACGTAGAGAGAAACACACTTTAAGGGTGTTTTCTGTTTCAAGATTTGAGAAAATATAAAATTACTTCAAATTATAAATCAGAAGCACATTTTACTCAAAAATATATTTAAGCAAATGATAAATATCTTTATGCAGAGCTATGCTGAATATATAGCTAAAGCTATTGATATGCATATATTTTTTTTAAATAATTTTTTATTTATAATCATTCTCTGGCATGTTTCACTGGATTTACATTGACTCTATACTCTTCACAGAGAGAGAAATAATTTTTCCAAAAAATGCAAATCTTTTTGTAAACATTTTCAAACACCATCAAAGGAAAAAGGTACGCATTCTAACTTTGATACAGTTTTCTGGTTTTTTTCTTCCTCCTCACCTGCAGCTGCTGATTCCCTCTGTTGATAAACCCTTTTTTCAAACATGTCCAATGGAAATTAAAACAGACACTTATTTCAATATAGGTTTATGAGAGTGTGATAGGTCAAGACAAATAGATGTTAACAAGAAATAATATTGGATTAATGGTGCTTGTTCTCATAGATGAGTTCCATGTTTGCCTCTCAGCAATCAAGAAAAAATAATCACCTCTTATACATTCTAGACATTTCTACTTGTTCTTTTCAAAGACAGACAAGTTAGCATTTATTACTATTGAATTTTTTCACTGGTGCTGAATTTTCCCTCTGTGAAGACTGTACTGTGGGAGAGTTGTAAGTACAGCAAGAAGCAGATGCACCTGCTGCTTTGCCAAAATTCTTTATTACCTTTATTATTGGGCTCAAAGACAACAGACACTGTTTTTGTGGGGCTTCTCTCTATCATCCTTCTCCACAGCCAGATGATTTCTCCAAATCTTTTCCCATACCCTGCTGCACCCAGGAGATGGTCAGAGGTGTTGGGGCTGGCTGTGTATGTTCTCTTGACTCAAAGACATCGGGGGCTTTACAAAGACATCAGAGGGAAGAGGGAAGCGACATCCCAAAGAACAAATACAGATTCCAGTCTTGTTATGGAAAGCAAAACACTGAAACTCAGAATCAAACCCCACTTCAGCAATGGAAAAGGGATCACTGACAGGAGATCTTGTCACTGCATTCAAATATCTTAAGGGCAGGTGTAAAGAGGATGTGGCCAGACTGGCTCCAGTGGAAGGGACAGGACAAGGGGCAACAGGCAAAAACTGAAACACAAGAAGTTCCATCTGCAGATGAGGGAAAACTTTACTGGGATGATGAAGAGGACTGGAACAGGCTGCCCAGAGGGGTTGTGGAGTCTCCCCCTCTGGAGATATTCAAGAGCTCACATGGACACAATCCAGTGCAACCTGCTCTAGGTGAGCCCGCTCTGGCAGTGGGCATTGGACTGGGTGGCACCAGAGGTCCTTTCCTCTGCCTGTGTGATTGCTGAAATGCTGGAACACACATTATTTCCTAAAGAGGCAATCAGAGGGTAACTGCTGTGCCTCAAGGCCGTCTCTTTGTTGTGTGTTCATATGGCTGTCAGCACAACAAAGTCCCATAACAGGAGCCCGTAGATGTACAGCCTGCTGATGGACAGGTAATTATTCTCTTAATGACAAACGCCTGGATTGTCCCACTGATCTTCCTCTGTGTAAACACAGCAGCACAGATAATGTGCTGCTCCAGCCTTTCAGAGGTGTGGTATCAAAGGTAGTTAGCACTTAAGAAAGGATTCCAAAATCCCCAAGAGGAAAAAAGGTGTGTGCTAAAGTGCAGCGAGGTGGCCTCGATGTACTGACCGTCCAGCTAGCTGAGGGCGGCCAACAGCCCACTGCAACGGTACGAACACCCTTTGGCGTCCATGGCCTCAGGCTGCGCTCATGGCAGACGAGATCACTGCGAAGATGACGAGAGAAACAGCCGGACACTCTCTGGGGTCAGTCGGGTTTAATGATGGGAGCAGCCAGGGAGGATCCCCAACCTGAACCCAAGGAGGACAACCAGGGAGGGACCAGGACGAAAGGGTGAAACAACCTTATAAAGGGGGGAGGAATCCAAGGGAGTGGATTACAAAGAACCAATCAGGGGAGGAGAGGGAGTGAACTGAGGGCAACTGACATATAAAGACAACCAATGGACACCTTATAAGGGAGTGGCCCCGGTACCACAGCCAATCAGGTCTCCCGTAATGGAGAACTTTCTAGAGATAAAGATGGAGTGGGGAGTGATTGACTGGGCCCAGGGAGGAGAAGCAAGTTTACATATAAGGGAGCAAAGAGAGGGGAAAATACATAACTATGGGGATTGACATAACTTAGGCCGGGAAAAACCATGGTAACAGCATGACAGACATAACAAAGGCGGGAAACCTCTCGGGGGCAGAACCATTACATAAAATAGGGGAGCAACCGAATAAACTAACTGAACACACCACAACACTAAAGGAGACATGTGGGCCAATTAAAAGAGCAGGTAAAGATGACATCTTGTTGGTCTTGATTTTTACAAGCTTCGTGTAAGAGCAGGCACGATGACCACAGAGTTAGCGCAATCTTGTAAAATAGTGTCACATGTGTAAATGGTTCCTGAGGAGAGCTCAAAGACCCAGCACTGGCTGATGCTTAGAGGAATCCTCAGTTTCTTTAAATCGTACTTTTGCAGTAGCTGACTGGAAATGTCATATCCATATTTTTGGTGAACATCTGGATTTACAAAAGCAAGCTTTCCCACTTTCTTGGGAACTTTCTGGTTGGGCAAACTTTCAGATACATCAAATATGAACATGTCTAGTACTTTGACTAGCTTTATCCTTTGGTAAATTCTATCTCCTATTCTGCCTTCAGCTTTTTATAATCTTTATAAAAGATTATATAAAACTATTATCTTCTCTTCAATGAAAAAAAAAAGAATTCTAGTTCTCTTTCACAACTTTTGTGCTTCTGCCAATCGCTTTGTCCTGGACTCTGGCACCTCACCTTCCCATTTATGGCCTGTGGTTAAGAGTCACAGAGGAGCCTATTCACCGATTTTCAATACTAATACATAGCTTGCTTTCCCACTTTTTTATAACCTTCCTTCTTTCCATATCAGATTCAGGTTTCTTGCTTCTGTCTTTGAGGTCATATGATTCTGTCCTGAGGCCAACCTGGTTTTAATTTTGTTTTCTTCATTTCTCACTCTCTTAGCCTCCTTCCAATCTGCTCTTCAGCTTGTTCATGTTATTTTCTCATGTGTTCCAAATTATTTAATATTCAGATGGATAGGAATCTTGTGTTCCTATAGTTGTAAACTGCTATTTATAGACGAAGATATAAGAAATGTAAGTATTTATTAATACTGTTATCTATTCATCACCTGCATAACCAGTTTTCTATATTAGCAATACCAGTAAGTTTTGTTCCTCTTCCAAGCAGCAAATAAATGTAGAACATGGAAAATTCTTTTGTTCTACAGGCCTTGCAGATTTTAACTTCTGAATTTATCCTAAAGTGACACCCTACATTTTGATATCAGCTTTGCCAAGCTGAAACTGTAATTGTATTCATCTACAACCTGAATCAAGTTTCACTTGTCATGAATATTTTTATGTTCTAAAGTAATCCAAAAAATGTTACTTTTCTGAGCAACCCAGCCACAGGTATCTTTCAAGTGATCCTTAATTGCTATTCAAGTAAAAATTCCCAATTCCTTTTTTACAGTAGCTGCCTAATATCAATGCCTTATATTTAAAAAGGAGATGGATATGGGAAAGAGCTACTTCTGTATAAAAAGTCAGTAATTTTCTTGTTTACAGTGGCTGGTGTTAGAAGTTTTTCCCAAGCTCAAGCCAATTTCTCAGAGAAAACTGAGTATGTAGACGTTTTCCACTTAATAACATTTGCTTACGTTTTTATATATGTGAATAACCAGGAATGTTTGAGGTGAGCTTACAGTGTGCCTGCAAGCATTCTTCTGAAATGTATGGATCCAGTCTGGGATTGCCTAACAACAAGAGAAATAGTGTTGCAGCTAAAACAACATCCCTACATTTTACTAGCTGTCTTTCTAAATCTATATTTGGTTAATACCTATGTCCTCTTGGAACTGGCAGGGAGTTTTTGAGTGGGCATAGTGCCACCCCAACAGATGGTCCAGGCAAAGGCATGCCAGAGAACTAGTGTGTGCCTCATGTTTGAGTATTAAGTGATGGATTTCCATCCAAGAATATCAAAATAGCAGTCAATGCAGAACATCTGAGCCTATGGCTTGGGGATGTGCTGATTATTCCTGCTCAGAGCTGGATTACCTTTCAAAATCATGATTTCAAAAAAAAAAAGAGAAACCTTCTCCAGCTGTGAAATTTTGGCACTAACAAATGAGGAGTAGAAGGAAAGAGAAGTATTTAATTAAATATTTTAACAGCTTACTACACATTAAGCACCTGAAATGTCTCCAAAATAAAAGCAGCCTTCTGAGGCATGACTCAATTTCCAGGGAATAATCTGACTGATGTCAGAAGCTGGACCTGTAGATTCCCCATCATGGCAGCCCATGTCTGCTTTTGGTTAAACAGCCCAGTCCTATTCAGGGTATATCACATCAATTTAAATTGGTACAAACTGGTGATTGTGTCTGTGCCAAGAAGGTTCTGTTCACTTCTTACATTGATCTATAATGGAAGTAAAGGCCTGAAAGGAAAGAAAAGAAAGGAACACATAGAGTAGTTTCAGCTGGATCAGGGTTAACATTTATTTCACAGAATCATAAAACACACTGAGCAGGAATGGATCAATGAGGATCACTCAGTCTACTCCTGTGTAGGGACAGGACACCCCCAAGACTGACACCATGTGCCTGAGAGCAAACTGTCTGGTCTTTGGTCCAAATTGTTCAAGGTTCTTTTCTTGAACTCTCTTAGGCTTCATGACATGACTTCGTGCTGTGCCCTGGGGAGCCTGATCAATGACTGCTCATGCTCCGTGTGAAGAACATTTTTCCAGTAAATAAAGAAATTTCTAAAAAACAAATTGTATGGTTCTAAGGATCGTATGGTGAAGATAACCTTTATGCTGTTTAGGGAGAGAAATACTAAGAAAGTTTGAAATAAATTAAAACATAAATTTTTTCCTTTTTTAAAGTCCTAGAAGAAGAATATTCATAGTCAAGTCAAATTTGTGGGTAAGAGAAGATGGTGAATACCAGAATGAGAAGAAGCTGGCATTACCTACTACAGAGACCTTAAGTCACTGGGGAAGGGTGAGTAACATTTATCCTCTCAAGCTATCAACCCAGCATCTTGCCTGGCCCATTCTGCCTGGAATCTCTGACATTTTAGTCTACATCTACACAGAAATGTCATGCTGATCTATTTATTTCAGTCCAGTTGTGGCAGCTCAACTCTAATAAACTGTTCATTTCACTTTGCTACCTAACTTGATTTAATTTCCTTGTTAATCACAGTGTCAATGAAGCTTTGTGCTAAAGCTTCTTAAATGCAAGTCCTGTCCTAAAAGACAACAGTAATACAATTTGGTTCTCACAAATTTGATTTTTCTTGCCCTCACCTGTACCACAGGTACCTAAAATTATGCAAAATCTGAGGTAAAACTTCCATTAACAAACTGCCTGGTTGCCATTATTTTTTCCAACATAATTTCTGAACTCTTAAATTGTAGTGAAAAATAACAGTGTCAAATGTCATCATCAGCATAATCATTGGTCAGACCTGGATTGAGAATTTAGGGCTTCTGAGATAATTTTTTTTTTTTAATAGCAAAATGCAGAGGTAAAGTGTCACTTTTTCGGCACTGGCCTAAACACTTAAGCAAGAATACAATTCAAGGTTTAAAACAGAAGAGGAATATGGGGGGAAAGACAAAAGATCACTTGGAAGCATCTGTCTTTAATATATCTTTCTTAATATCCACAAGGTTAATGTTTGGGGCTGATACCAAAATGAACATCCCGTGGGACAATTCCATAAGGTGTGTCATGCAGGTTAAAGTAAAATATGCAGCACGTTTTGTCCCATGCACAAAAGGTACTTCAAACCAGCAGTTTGAGACATTTTAGTCACTTCTCTGTCCAGAGTGATGCAGGGATTTTTCATCTTTTCCAGATTCACTGGAAAATTACATCTTCACAACTCTGCTTTCACAGTTGTCTGCAAACACAGACACCTAATTTTCTAAAAAAGCTCTTCAGTTGCTTTTCTTCCATGCATCTTTCTCTCCCCTACAGTTCATGATGTTTTAGATGCTCTCTACATGATGATGCTCCTCTTGCACTGGCTGAGAAATGGCAAGTAAAATGGCAGTGGAAAATGGCAATGTGAAAACAAGCCCCCCTCCTGATATTCCTCAGGAATATTTGCATGGCAGGTTAAAGATGGAGGTTAAAGATGCATTTAGAGATACAGATGGAAGCAGTTAATATAGGTACCAATTCCATGGAACCATTTCATCCCAGCAGTCACTTCCAGCCAGGGGGCAATGAGATTTTCCTGCCATGGAGCACTCTGAGCTGTGCCTGTGTTAGCCAGGTTACACCAACTACTGCAGGGCATCCATCTCCCTTCCCCCTTTGCTGTGGTGACAGTTTTCATCTCCATAGACTCCAGATGTGGCAATTTCCATATTAATTCTCCCAGGACAGATAAGGCACTTGGGAAACTCTGTTGATTTTAGGTAGATGAAATAGTTGGGAAGCAGCAAGGCAGTAAGTGCATACATAGACATGTAAGTTGTCTTTCTGCAGAGAGATATTTGTTGCCAAGAAAACGTAAAAAGATTCAAACAAGGCTTTCAGCTCTCCCCAAAAATAGTCTGAATGCTTAACAGAAGTAGTTTTCCTTGCAGTTTTACTGTGAAATAGCACATAAAAATGTTCAAATGTTTCCTTTGCAGCAGTTTTTAGAGATATTTGAATTTTCATATTCACACTATATGAAAAATAGGGACTAGGTAGCCTTGTCCAGTGGTTTCCTGTTGAAGAGAATGGTGAGAACTGCTGTGTTATAAATGTCTTCTAGAAGAAGAGAACAAAAGGAGATGACTGAGAAGCCATGGGAACTGAGCTGCAAGGAGAAGTCTATTCTGGGTTGTGTGTGATTGCCTATATGCAATAATTCTGCATCTTTGTAGTTGCTGGGTATGTGGTTTTTAACTGTTGTGACAAATTCTCTCCTGTTAGCTCCCCATATTGAACAAACAGCATGGAGAAAGCTGAGGGCAGCTTTTTGAAGCCAGGCATTTTGCACAGGGTGCTGACTACAGTCCCTGTGTCCCTATTGCAGCACTCTGCTTTGCAGATGGCAGCAGCTGCTGAAAAAGTCTCCATTTCCTCATAACAGGCATGCCATCTGAGCTCCTGGTCTTTCCTAATACTCATTTTGTCTTTCCTTCCTCTTTTTACAAGCTGCACATAAATCCAGGGGTGCTTCCATACCTAAATTTCCTTTCATACACCAGCACCCGCAGCCTACAGACTCTGGCCCAGTTGGAAATGAATTCTCAGAAGTCTGGGGCTTTCAAAATTCACTGGGTCAAAGCACATAGGAATTCATTAATGCATTAAATTTGAAAAAGAAAGGGTTTCTGGGAAGTAGGGGAAGTAGCTGGCAGCTGTACATTGTTATCTGGGAGTCCTGAGTTCCTTTCTTTTTACCAGTTAGTAGTACATTGTTTTTTTTTTTTTTAATTTTTTCCCGTCTCTACAAAACTGAGCATTTTGCTCTAAAAAGACCCTTGAAAGAGCAAATCTTGAAGGTTCAAGAACTCATATTTTCCATCTGAAGCTCTTCCTAGAGGTGTGACTTTCGATAAGGACATAGTCACCAAATCAGGTACCACTCTTCATTTTCCCAGTGTCCTAATGTGAAATAAACAAGTACTACTCCAGAGAAGTGCCTCTTTCTGAAGAAAAAGCCTGAAAGAAGAAAAATGAAAATGGAATCTGCAAATGCATGATTTCAGAATGTGTGCTTATGTTCCTGAGGAGGTCAGAGAACTTGGGAATGGGGTAACTGTGTAAATGAAAGTGCTATTTTAATGGGAATAATGGCAGCTCATTTTTCCATAAAGAATAATAAGATCTGATATCAAAGAAACACACATCTGTTTACCTTACTTTCCTAAGTTAGGCCACAACTCAACCTAACTCCCTACTACAGAGCTCCAGTTTCACAATAATATACCTCCACTGATTTTTCTAGCATTTGATAACAACCTTGACTAAGACAGGAGCAGAACAGATCCAGAATATGTTTTGTTTATTATCCAGAAGTGACTGAAAATGTCAGTGCATATATCCTTGAGGAGAGTGGGGCTGTGTAAATATTTGAATGGTTTTCATAACATTTTCCCAGATCTGTTTTTCACCTTTCGGGATTTTAATATTTGAGCAAATATTCACAAAACACTAAACTGCCCAAAAATCCCTGCAAAGTCAAAAGATCAGCTAGGATTTAACTTGAGAGCTGACCTCCCTCAACTGGAAATTATCCACCTTTTGGATGCAAGCTATGCAAAAGTGAAAATCCTTTGCAATTTTAGACAAATACCAGTGTTCTTGAGAGTTTTGAAACTGAATCCAAGCAAGTACTTGCCAGAAAAATAAGCCTTTTCACGGATCAGACTGTTTACATGATTGCCCTACTCCTGCATTGCACCTACTAACACTTTTTTTTACTACAAAAATAAGGAAAAACATTGTATCCACCCTTTTTTGTAAAAAAAAATTTATAAACAAAGTTGCGCATCTCTACTGGCTAATTTTTTTTCCAAGACTTTTTTTGCTAATTTCTGAGCTATTTCTAATGCAACCTATTCACAGCACAGAATCACAATATCTAAATCCTGATAAGTGAAAAACAAAATCACTTTTAGAGACATAAAGTACCAGCAAGCTGGAGGGTGAAGCAAACATTATGGGCCCAGTGATTTAAGGGATAAGAAAGTTTTTCTGGATTAATATGTAGTGTATATTTTCGTTTCCAGCATTATATGCCACTTGCCAGAACTGTTTGATGCTGTGAATTAGTTTGGAATTTTAATTTCATGAATAATTCACAATCACTGCAGTGATTCCAGAAAGTCATAACACCTTATCATGCATTTGCATCAGTGCTCAACACTGAGGGGAATATCTTTGTGTTTCTAGAAAGTGTTGTGATATCTTGGAGAGTAAGTGCAGTTCAGCTAAACATTAATAAAAATTTCTGTGTGCTTACTTGTATTTTCTTCCTTCTAATCTGCATAACCCACAGGTAACATTTTTTTAAATCCTGACACCCAATCTGAAGCTACTATGTGGCCTGTACCCAGGATTTTGTCACTTGTCATGTATTTCAGTGGCATTTTCTCCATTTTTTTGAGTTATTGGAATTTTGCCTTCAGGGCACCAAGCAGTTAGGTACTGTGGTAGCTTAAAGTAGATTTTGCAGATCCCATCTGAAAATGAGCTGAACTTCAAAATACATTGCTGTCACCTTTCTTTGCGGGCACCAACAGAAAATAATAGATCTAATAAGAAGACAGCATAAATCAGGAGAGAAAATAATCCTTAAGTGCAAGTTTTATCACTCAGATGGTCAACATTTTATCTCTGACAATAACGCCTTGACTTAGTATGGGACACATCTTCAAATACTCCAACAACATTTCTAAGCCTTCCTCTGTGAGATACAGAGAATCCATGTTCTTCCCAAGGAGCAGGAGATAAGGGTAGTGCAGGACATCGTCAGAGAGCACATGTGAAACTGTAACTTGCTAGATGCAGTCACAAATCTGAGAGAGAACCATAAAAACGTGCGCCTCCCTCCTCCCACTGGTTATTTGTGCAGTGTCTGGGACAACTCCCAGAGCAGGGAAGCAGAGAGGCTCTGACTTGGAGCAGCTCCAAAGTGGAGATGGCTTCAGGGAGCACAGATGGGGCTCATTCTCATGTGCTGGGGCAGATCAGCTCCCCGCCACAGCCTGCCCGGTTCGCAGGAGGTCTCAGGAGTCTGGCAGGGAGGGAGTCAGCTTTCAGCATTCAAAGAAAGATTTGTCTTCAGCTGCACAGAGGAAGAAACACTGATCTGTCCTGCCACAGTACCTGCAAATTAGGGTCAATTGGAAAAGCACAGAGGCCAGATTATCTGCATTTTGCTGAATCATGTACAACTCAGCAGAAGAAAGCTAAAATGCAGCTAAATTGGGATAGAAGCATTTCAGGCTTTTTTTGCACTGGTGCCAAAACAAAGTTTAAAAAATTAAAGTTTTGGTCCAAAATATTTAGCTAAATCCCTGAAATCATTAGTACAGAGTCTCAGAAATTTTTATTCTTTACTCAGTGTTCTGCATAGGCTTTTGACTGTTCTCCATAAAGTCCCCTGTGTTCAATGGTCTTTAAGGAGCTAAAAGAGTTTTCAAGTGGTATGATATAAACACAATAAAATATGGAGAGTTCGTGGAATTAAATTATTTTCTATCAATGGCTATGAATAAATTAGGTGCTATTTGGAGCAGTAAATATCCTACTGGTGTGTAATTATTAGTGAGCTTCAGAGTCCATGTAAATTATTCAATGAATAATCAGGATTTGGATCATGTTTATAGTCAAATCAGATGCAGATTTGCTTAAGAAATTCAGAATTCCTAGAAGCAATCTTCCTACAGGACTGCAAAACTGTTTATTTGAACTAACAAAATTGACTCAAACCAGCAGATAATTGAAGCATTATTTCTTTGAAAATAAAGGATTAGAAACCTGAGCACCCAGATGTGATTTCAGATGAAACAGAGAGACAGAACCTGGTTTGATAGACAGGGAAGGGAGTGCCTCTCTGTTCCTGACTCTAAGAAGTTGAATAAGCCCCTAGAATAGCACTCACAGCAGGTTTGCTCTGTGTCTAAGACAGTGATAATGATGAGAATAATACATTTCCCTGGTAGGGTTCCACTTAGAACACAGCGTTCTGTTCTTGTCTATTTAGATTAAACAAGACATTGCAGGATTTGAAAAGTACAGAGGGAAAGTGCAGCGAGCTATGAAGGCAGAATTGTACAAAAACACAAGTAAACATATGTGTCTTAAAGGTTCAAGGAAAGCAGACAACCTCTGGAACATGTGTACAATAAATCTGACAGGTGCAAGGATTCAGCTCCTGTGGCCACATGCAAACCATACCCACCCATAACAGTGCTCTTTAAATGTTATAGACAGAAACTGAGCACTAATTAAGTCTAAGGTTGCCAAAATACCCATTACAAGATAATGTTTACAGTGAATTACTAAATGAGTCATTCAGATATAGAGTATTGTGATTTTTATTTTTCAGATATACATTATACATTTGTACCATGTATTGGGGCACATTTCTGCTGAGGATTTGACAGTTTCCAAGAACAAAATCATGGAAGCATACACTTTTCCTTACTTAGAAAATATTTTTAAGTCATTTTACTGTCAATCTCTAGTCTCTTTCATGACCTTCAGAGTGAAGGCTTGAAACACATTTGAGTTGAGCTGTTCTGCTTTTTCTATCCCCAAGAAAACTTTCAGTGTCATTAAAAAAAATTGGGAAATTTTGATTTTATGAGGACAGCACTGAGCTGACCAGGATCTGATAGAGTTCAGCAGCTTTGGATGGACTGAAAAGTCCACTTTCATTGACTTTTTCACTACAGGTCTTCCACATGACCAAACTGAACTTTTTCACAAAGCAGTGTTACCTCTGGGATCACTACAAGACTTCCTCCCACAAGGAGTGCTGCTACACTCAGCTGCAAGAGGCAGCCCCTGATTCACTTCTCCCATTCCTTCCTCTCCTGGTGGCCTGCAAGCCTGGGGAAACGTGGTGCCAGATGAGAGGCAGATGAGCAGCAAGAGGGAGTCTCAGAGCAGGCAGAGATCTGCACCTGGAGATGTCAGCCAGGGCTGGGAAGAGAGGCAGGGAGGACAAGGGGAAGAAGGAAAGTGGGGTGGGGAATGGGAGTGGTGTTAAATGGTCATTGGATAGGAGAGCAGGGGCAGAGACATTGTTTGCATAGGGAGGATTGCCTATAAACTGCTCATTTTCCAAATGGGAAGCTGAGCCCAGAGGACGTGTCTGTGCAGTGGATGGCAAAGCACACTGCCCCACTCCATGCTGCTCTGAGCAGCTGCCTACACAGCCATTAAGGTCTCACAGCTGCTGCAGCTCTTTTATTAAATGATAAAACCTAGAGAGCCAGCAGTCTGGAACCAGCTTAACAGATCCCAGACCAGAATCCAGTATTATTCTGGGAAGGGGTCTGCTTTTTCCTGTGGGTATTTTATCTGCTTATTTTTAAGTTTTAACAAAAAACAACCAACCAAAATATTAGACTTCTTAAAGAATACTATTGTTGCTAAGTCTATTCAAAGGTTGAGAAAGACCAGGACATTACTTTTGCAGACTGATTTTTTGCAATATCTTTAATCACAGGATCACATATCATCTTCTGCAGAGCCCTTGTCTCAGTCAGGAGGGACATGATATGTGGATGAACAGGGCTGTGGGGATTGAGTTATGATGCCATTAGTGTCTGAGGGTGGATTCAGGCTACCCTGATTGCAAAGCAAAGGACATGCATTTAAGACACTTGCTCTGGGACCTTAAAGATCCTCAGAGATGAAGGCTAAAGGGTGAAGATTTAGCCAGCAATGTATACTAGAAACCATTACTTAACAGCAAGCATTTCCATATTTGAATTAAATTAACAGTGTATGTTTCAGTTTTATCTACAGGCTGTCTTCCTGACCATCATTAACTACCTCATTTCCAGAACCACTCCAGCAGCAGTTCCTGTGCAGAATTTTTAAGAAGATATACCATTATACAAAGTAACAAATGTCATTAAGTCACTAATTCAGAAGCCTTCAATCCAAATTGCTCATTTCTCTTAAATGAGAAATGACAAATCCAGAAACCTATAACAAAGATTTGTGTGTATAAAACACATTTTCTTTTCATGTGAAATGGAATACTGAACTCCAGGAGTTAAGTTCAGGTTTCAGTTATATTTTTTTAATTAGAAGTAAAAAATCACAGATTAAAAGACTCAGCAAGAACAAAGAAACTCATTTTGTTTTTCTGTCCCTTTCTCTCCACCCAGCTGTACTCACAGCTACAGCTGGTATAGAGTCCAAATAAAAGCTGCTGCAGAGAAATGTATCCATTTTAGTGGAGTAGCTTGTGTGATTTCTCATAAATGCTTTACAATAATGACAGTCACAGCTCGGAAGCTATCATGGTCTTTTTCCCTGGAGAGCAATATGTGAGCCATACTTGGTGTTTAACCTTTTCTGAGAGGGCAAAGGAAGTAGAAGTCAGGCAGAATCAAGAACTAGAGGGGGAAACTATATAATCAAACTTTTTTTTTTTCAAAAATGTCATTCAAATAGTTTCTTCTGGTCCTTTTCTTTGTTTTGATGGGGAATGGGAGGTCAGAGAGACGGACACTCGTTGTGAAAACACTCCAGGACAGATCAAAGCAACCAAAGCTTTTCCATGTTAATTTTCATGTTGTCCAGACATTTAATGCACTCAAGTGAATCACAGACCTCCCTTTCAGAGGTTTTATCCCCAGATGGGGCAAACTGAGGATATCAGTGTTGTACACTCCATGCCCTCACCTGCACGTGTCTGGGGTGCCACAGCACTCTGGGGATCTGCGTACGGGTTTGGCCTTGCAGCAGCGGCATCTTCAGCAGCTCCTGCAGCTGATCCCAGTGCACGCAAGGTGAAACCACTCCTAAGGATGCAAAACACCCGTGGACATCTCTAAACTCAAAAGAAACAGCTCAGCCCCTGAAAAAAGCAATCCTAGATTCATTTGTGGTATACTATAGGATATTACATTAATGTAATGTCTTTAATGTTGAAGTGCACATGCAGGCTTCTAATCAGAATACAGACCCTTTATTAACTTACTAGTGAGCAGGAGCCTTTGCATCTGGAACAAAGTGTTGCTGCAGCAGCCAAATACATATGAAAGACCTTTGTGCTATAATGGCCACTGCAAGTGTATTTTACCCTCCCAAGAAAAAAAATCAGAGAAATTGCTGTATATTTAGCATGTTACAAATACCTATCTCACAATTAATTTGACATTAAAATCGTTGCAGTCTTTGTACTGGGGGGGATTTTTTTTTTCCTTAAGTGCTAGGGAGGTAAATGAGAACATAATTACATTGTCAAAGTCAATAATAGCAAGCAGCCTCTGTCAGGTCTTGCTGTGCTCAGCACTGTTTCACAGGAACTGCTGGGGAACTCTTCCGCCACCAATCCATTTGGCTCCATTTAAGAACTGACTACAGGAAGGTAGTTATTGTACAAGATTAGTTTCCTGTATGCTGCAAACTGGCAGTAGCAGAAAAATACAGGATGAATTTATTAGCTTGCAAGGTCAGCTAATAAAAACAAAAATGATGTAACTCAGACCGTTGTTTACTTTAAGTCGGATGGCTTATTAGACTTCATTCAAAATTCAAACTAGTTAACTCCTGCATTTCCAGCCTGCAAAACTGTCATAACAAAAATAACAAAGAAAAAAAACCCAAACAAACAAACAAAAAAGCAACCAACCAAAACAAAACAAAACAAAAAAAAGCAAAACAAAAGTCAGGAGGTTTGTTTTCAAGGAATTTTGTAGGACTACTATGCCCTGCTCTTAGGAAAAAACAAAATCCCTGCATTAAATATACTGACCTTGGTACCACATGTAATTGTTTCTATTCTATTTTGTCACTATTACAGAAAAAAAATATGATGATAAAGGTGATCCTAGAATATTGAATTTGTGCATGAAGCACTAACATCAAGTTTTAAACTTGGGAGAGGTGGTTACTAAATGAGATTGTGCTTTTGGTCTAAACACTGTTTTTAATAGAAATTCAAAGAAAAAAAATCTCAAAATTTTCAGACAAATTATAGTATTTGAAGATAATATTGGCATTGTGATGCCCCTCAGAAACAATACATGATGCAAATTTAATTTATTGATGGCTTTTCTTGTGATAGACTGTAAAGGGATTATGATAAAACTATAACACTGTTTCAAAAATGAGTAACTCTCTGCTTCAAAGAGCAGATAATTGGGGTCAGTTCAGTTTGAATTTTCTCTGGAGCCTGAACATGCATAGACACAAGAGAAAAACTGGATAAAAAGAGGGATTTTGAACTCTGTTGTAATACCTGTACAACAGCCTTGCTCCAGATTAGCAGTTAGACATTCTGAGTACTTAAATTATCTAACTGGATTTTTTTAAAGTGCCTAAATAAGTTGCAGGCACAGTACCCAATTTACTTTGAAGTACTTTGAAGTAGGAAGCGTCCATTCACATCCTTCCTTTCCTGGGGAAATGCCTTAGGCTGAAGCCTTTGGGACATGAACAGGGGCACACCTTGGCAGCTCCCCAAGCCTGACTGTGCTCCCCACCCAGGCACTGCTTCACTGCTCTCTGGATAGCAGGACACCAGGAGCTTAAACTTTCCATACAGCCAAGGAAGCATCAGCAAGTGCTTCTGAGGAGCACCAGAGAGAGATTCCAACTCTCATTGTTAACCACCAGCTTCTTGCTGCAGGCTGTAAGGTGGGACAATGGGACCTTTGAGTCCTTCTCAGAGGTTAGCACTCAGATCTGTTCCCTTTAAATAAGTAGGTCAGTGTCTCTGCCTCCTCCCTAGCAGAGGCACCTATCTCTCTGCATGTCATTCATGCACCCTTGTGCAGTGGTTAAAGTCTTGACAGGAAGAATTTTTTTTTTTCACTAAGATTTGATGTAATACCCAAGATGTAAGGTTATTTAAAGCATGTATATTTAAGACACAGTTTAAATACACACGTAGTGGAGAGGTAGAATCAGGATCATCAAGAGCATTGACTACAAACTCAACATCTGACGACAACAAGAGTTGTTAGAAATGCTGGTTTGTGGTGACCAGCTTTGCAATGGCACTGACTGCTTTTTAAATGAAAGGACAAGGAATGAGCACTTGCAGAACTAACATTTTGTCTGGTAGAAGTGTCAGCAGCATAAGATCTGATTTTACAATGCCCTGATGATGTTGCTCAACTGATCTTACATCAGATGGTTATTTGAGAGGTCTCCTGAGCCACTGCACCTGTGACACCCAACATCCCAAGCCAGACTTCAAGAGCAAGAATTTTCTCTGCCTCTTCCTAAACAGAATGTTCCAAACAGACTCAGAAGGTCACTGATCATCAGATTTAATCAAGTCAGTGAAGGATGTAGGAGGGAAAAATTGGGTCATGATTACAATTAGCAGGTCAGAGTACTAAATGAAAGCAGTAGTGGTATGGGTTTTTGTACTAGACATGCTTTTCAGCTCTGGGGCAGATTGAGCTCTTCCCTTCCTGGGTGCCCAGGTTCCAGCAGGGTGTTATCACAGGACTCAGAGCACATTGATCCTTCTTTGGGAATGGAAAGCTGGGCCATATTGTAGCCAAGAAAGTGAGATCCAAGGCAGAATAGGCAAAGATGAGGCTGACCTCCAACAGGAAAGAGTAAACCCAGACAATAAACCTCTGCTTTCTAGGCACTAACGTCAAAATAATGCAGAAAAACAAAGCTGATATTTTCCTAAAAGTAAGAAATCTCTCCCTTCCTTGCTGCAGAAAGCTGAGATTCAGTTGCTTACACAGCTGTCTCCTGTTCTGTAGGGTGCTTGCCCCTAGGAAATAAAAGAGTGTCATGAAATGCAGGAAAATGATGGCACAAATTCCTGTGTCCTGCTTGAACACACTCCTTCTAGGCTAACACTTTTTTACAGTGAGGGTGGTGAAAGACTGGAACAGGTTTCCCAGAGAGATGATATGTGCTCCATTCCTGGAAACATTCAAGGTCAGGGATGGATGGTGCTCTGACAAGCTGATCCAGTTGAAGATGCTCCATCTCACTGCAGGAGGATTAGACTAGATAGTCTTTAAAGGTCCCTTCCAACCTAAACTATTCTATGATTCTATGACTTCCCACAGCTGATGAAGGCATATAGTCTTCCTCCAAGGTAAATGAGAAGCTTCATTGCCCAGGCAGCCCTACTCAGCTTTATTGTCCAGACACAGACAGAGGAGCCTCAGTGTCCCCAGATGTAGGGACAAGTCTTGGCTGTGCCCTGACCTTGCAAGTGAGCAATACCCACCTCAGAGTGACACCAGTCTGCACTCAAGTGAAGGAAACCCAGGTTGGAAACAGGATTTTGATGTGTGCTGTGGCAGGACCAAACAAGTACATCAAAACTTGCCTGCAGGAACCCCACCAAGCCTCCAGACATGCTCCTTACCCACACCATTGAGGTTCAGTGGTGAGACCTCCCTGCCTCACTTGGAGGTGCTCTGAGTCACCTTCACACTTGAGCCAGCTCTGGGATGGGATCTAAACCTCTTAAACTGGGATCTGGAACTGAGTACGTCTTATTTCTGGCCCTGCCCTGTATCCCACAGAGGACCCAGTCCCATGGAGGCAGGGCAAGGGGACAGTTGTTTTCCATCCACCTAGTCAAAGCCTGGATATCCAGCAAAGAGAAGGGAAGGGTCAATTGAGAAAGCAAAGGCACCATTGCCTTTCCCAGCACTGCTTGTGCATTTGTTAATTAAATGTCATCAGCTAAAAAGCATCAGGAGCAGCAGTAAGAACCCAGGCCATCCCTTCTCCCAGAGAAGCAGCTTCATGGCTGCAGTCTCAGATGCTTTCATGTTTATTAGGCTCTCCCTTCAGCTCCTAAAGTCCAGAGTCACTTCAACCCTGAATCCCCAGTCATACCAAGCACTTTGTTTGTCCACCCTGTACAATTTTGTCATGAAGACTTGACTAGGCACTTTCAGATTTGCTGACATCCTGTGGCAAATAAATCAGAGCCAGAGTGGAATGTGAATCTGTGGAGATAAGTCACATAAAATGTAATTTTCTGGAAGGTCTCAAGCCACCTCTAAAAAAGGACAAGTAAGATGAATGCAAACTCTTTTGAGACTGAGGAGTGTAATGTATAGCATCAGATAGGGGGGCTAGAGCAATTTGCAGCACATAAGACTTGTGTGCTGAGTCTCTATTAGCTGTAGTCAGCAGAGGCAAATACTGTGCCCTTAGCATGCTCTGAAAACAGAGATTAAATGCAATGGTGTTAGAACCAAGCACTGACCCACGTTTTCAAACTGTTCAGCAGACCAAAAGCACCAGCCAGCCAGGGCTTCTCATGGGGAATCAGCAACTGCCTTAATTCAGGGTCCAAAGATTACAGTCTTGAACAAAATGCAGCTTTTCTTTGTCCAAGTCATGCTTAGAAAAGACAAAAAAGAAAAGAAAAAGGGGAGGGGAATGTAATTTGTTGACAATTGGCTATCATGGATCAGATGACATAATAAGATTATTCACTGATGCTAGCCCAAAATACATGAGTCTACTCTCACCAGAAACCTGGTATAGTGGAAGATGTCCCTGCCCACAGGAAGGCCTTGGAACCAGATCATCTTTAAGGCCCTGCCAACCCAGACCACTCTATGACTTTGTGATCTGACTGGGTTGCTGGCATGTCCAATGCCTTCTGGAAGTTCTTGAGGGAATCACAACGTGTCAAGAAGATTTCATCTAAGGGGATTTTGAGGGTTATACTTTTCATGTAAACTAAGCAGATTTATGGCTTTGGTAAGTGAAAGCAGTCATGAATTCAGAGATAACTTTCATGAGTGTCACATGGAAATCTGAAACATTGAAGCATGTTTTGAAAATGGTGGTTCAGAGGGAGAGCTTTTACTTGTATCATAACCCTGCTCGCTGAGGCTACCCACAAAACAGATGAAAGCATTTGTTTGAGAGTTACCTCTCAGAATGAGAGCTGCCCACAGCCTCCTGTCTGCCAGGGTGGTGCACAAGGCAGAAAGCTCTGGAAGGCTTGAGGGCAGGTATTTCTGCCTGCTTCTTGCCATCCCAAAAAGAGTCTTGAAGGAGGAAAGGGGAGAGCAAGTGTGCCCTTCCTTGCCCCATTGTCTCCCACAGGGAAGTGAGGTTGCATCTTGAAACCCTGCCTTAGTGGCCCACTAAGACATTCAGGATTGTAATCTGTAATTAATCTGTGCAGGGTTTAGCAATGTAGCCAGGCTGGTCTATGGCAGGAAGTAGGGTGGGTCTGCCTTGAGCCATGATGTGCAACAAAGCAATTCCTGTTTGGGTGAGAGGAGTTGTTTTTATGACTGCCTCCATCAGATAGAAGAAAGAAATGGTCTTGCCTGGTCTCCAGGATGGTCAAGTAATTGTGTGCAGGCCACAACATGATGCTGAGCAAATATGACAAGTAGGAACAGGTTTGTGTTCACCTAAATGAGGATTGCACAAAGCTTCCTTTCTCCTGTTCAGTTATCTTGGTCCTTGCAACTAAAGGAAGTGGAAGCACAAAGTCTAAGGGAGCATGAACTTGGTTCAGTTCTTAATCCTAACAGAGCCTGCCTTTTAAATTACAAACTAAATCTGTGTTTTATCAATCTCTGCCTCACAGTCTTGCTGATATTTTTCTCATCCCTTTGCTAGCCAGTTTAATTAGAATTTTAAGGCTTTCATGTTCAAGGTGTCAACTTTGAACCGACGGGGTCAGCAGAGTCCAAAGGAAAGGATGAAAAATCTCCAAAGCCTCAAACAGAAACAAACCCCAAGGCTTATCCCAGCTTCACAATTGCTGAGAAAGTTTGGATTTGGAGACAGAGATTGCAGTTTGAGTTTGTAGGCAGAAGGGAGAATTATGCCACCATGGGGCATCCCCACACATTATGAAGCTGATCAACCTTCCTAAAAGGCTACTCTAGCCAAACCTTCCCTAGCCAAAAGAGCTACTCCAGAAATACATAGTGGAAAAAAGAATATACCCACTTCTCTTGCTTAGGCCACCTCTAGTCTGAAGACTTACACCTGGGGAACTGTTTTCACTACTGTGGCATAAAGATTTATGAGCTCACGAGGTCACGTCAGGCATCGCATATGAGAAATGTTAGTGCTACCTCTTTTTTGGAATTATAATCTACCATAATTCCCAACAACAACAAAAAAAAAGTCTAAGAAATCATTAATAAATAGAATACAAGTTAAAAATTACCTTCTACCTGCACATACATATCCAAATTGTTGCAAGTTGCACATCTAGTTTTGAAATTTCTAACATATACATGTTAATGTTGCATGTCTGGTTTTGAAATTTTTAATGAGTAACAAGGGACATGATAAAATTGGGTGACAGGATTTCCAGTATTATTCAAAGAATAGAATATAAAGAATTATTCCTACCCACTAGTGCAGAAAGACAGAGCTAAATGAATAAAAGAATGAATACACACTCTGTAGAATCATTCTTCCCTCCAGGCAAGATTAGATGTCTGGTTAAACTGCTCTGCATGAAGCCTGTCATGCATAGCCCTGCACATCCTGCACACAAAGACAACAGTCTCCCTGTCCCAGCATAGATGGGGCTGACCCCACCAACAGGGTCATCACACAAGACAGTCAGGTTTGGGGGACTTTACCCGTTCCCAATTTACAATTCCCTGCCAGCTAGAAGGGGATACACTTTGTAATTACCCTGAGCCAAGGTAGCAGCAAATGTTACAGTGGGAGAAGAGTACACCTCAGGCCTGGGGTCAGAGCAGGTGCAGCCAGGATCAGTGTGTGGATGCTCAGTCTTTTTGACATTTCCTGGAAGAGCTGTATCTGTCAGATGTTTCTGCCACAGGTGGGTTTATGGCTGCTACCTTGCTGAAAACAGGAGAGCAGCTGTATTAATGCCTGCTGACTGGAGGTGGAGAGCACCCATCAAGCTTCAGTACAATTACTGTCATTCCAGGTTTCCTCATCAAAGGCTGTACAAACTCTTCTGGTTAGTGAGAAGCAGGACATTCAAAGGAATGCATCTCTTGGCTCTGAAGACATACACAGCAGCCAAAGCCCAAGGAAAGCAATCAAAACTCTAAGGAAAGATGCTGATTGAAAGAGATATTGAGGAATATTTGGAACAGTGCAACACTGGCAGAAGGGAAAGTAGAAAAACTCTTGTCACAATCTATGGAATCACAGAATGAGAGAATCACTTAGGTTGGAAAAGAACTTTAGGAGCAAGTCCAGTCACTAACTCAGTACTGCCAAGCCCCAATAATCCATATCCCTAAGTACCATACCTACATGACTTATAAATAACTCCAGGAATGGTGACTCCACCACTTCTCTGGGCAGCATGTTCTAGAGGTTTTGACAAACCTTCCAGTGAAAAAAAAATAAAATTCTAGTATCCAATCTAAACCTCCCCAGGTGGAACTTGAACCCATTTCTTTTTTTCTTCAATTGCTTGTTTCATGTGAGAAAACACCAACCCTGACATTGCTACAGCCTCCTTTCAGGGACTTTAAAGATTGATGAGGTCTCCCCTGAGCCCTCTTTTGTCCAGACTAGGCAACCCCAGCTCCCTCAGTTGCTCCTCATAGAATTTGTGTTCCAGACCCTTCCCCAGCTCTGTTGCCTTTCTCTGGACACTCTCCAGCCCCTCAGTGTCTTTCTTCCAGTGGGGACCCAAAACTGAACACAGAATCTGAGGTGTGACCTCATTGGTGTACAAGGGCACAATCCCTGCCCTGCTCCTGCTGGCCACACTATTGCTGATCCAGGCCAGGCTGCCAGTGGCCTTCTTGGCCACACTGCCAGCTCATGTTCACCCCAGGTCCTTTTCTGCCAGGCAGCTTTCCAGACACTTTTCCCTAAGGCTGTAGTGATGCATGGGATTGATGTGACCCAAATGCAGGACCCAGAATTTGGTCACATAAGACCAGCAAAAGGAACAGATGTAAATGGTATGGGGGAAGGGACTGCAGTTTTCTTCCTTTGAATCTATTATTCTCCTCCTTCCTATGTTACTTTTTTTTCCTTTTTTTTCAACAGACTGGCATTGGGATGTAATGACACAGATGTAAATTTAAATAAAATGCCAAATAAAAACAAGGTTTCAGTAACTGTAGAGCTGATCTATCCTTTTCTGTGGAGAAGATCACAACAAGCTGCTCCCTAAAAATATTACGAAGAAAAATTTCACTTTCACAAGCATTGGCTGATCAATGGAAACTTTCAGGAGTCTTTTGTAGGTATTTGTGTATGAGAACATGCACATAAGAGAGGCAAAGAGCAAGAATGTGTTGTTATTAAATACCTCACTGTGTCCTGATAAATCCAACACGTGAAGGCTGCACTTACTGGGCACTCTAGAAGGCATGCTGTGATATTCCCCTGGTACAATTGTTTTGGTCCTCTTATCAGAGTACACATTAATAGCTTTATGCTACTTACATTGAGAGCTGGAAATTGCTAAGTTGAAAGCTCTATCAGGGAGGAAATAAGAATGGTAGAAGCCCAGAAACACCCTACAGAGAGATTTAGCTCCTGGCTGCATTTTCACCTTTAGTCTGTTTTTTCTGGCACTGACTATTTTGCTTCAACCTGCAGAGACACCTATTTTCAGCAACTTCGCTCAGTGCAGGAAAAAAAATGCTATTCATGTTCACCTACATTAATTAACTGAGAATTAAATCTGCTTCTGAAATCACATCAAATTTGTAGAGCAGAATAGCTTATTAGCCTGAACACATCAAAGTGCTGAATGAAGCTGCTCAGCTTCTATAGTAAAGCAACTCATACGCTTGCTTTGTAAATCACAATAAAGAAAAAAGTGATTTGTTCAGTTCTTTTGGCAGCTTTTGTGTTTTCTCTTATATATTTCACCTCTTGATTCCTTAGTCACAGAATACTCTATTCATATTATTCAAGCCTTTAGAATAATGAAGTATGCATCAGGAAATATCAGTTAATATAATTTAAAACTACACAGTTGAATTAGAGCACTTTTTCAGAGAATTAAGGCAACAGTGAGATCTGCAATGGCATCTTTCTTTCTGCCTTTTCAGTATTTCATGCTTCTTGATACACTGCAAAAATCCAGAAGGAAAAGAAAAGGCTCCTTCCAAAACTGGTGACTTTGTGAGACTCAGATTTCACAGACACATGTTTAGAAATTCAGTACCATCTAACAATGTCAGACAGTGTGATATGGTAAAAAAAAAACAGTTAATGGTTCCAGTTCTGTCAGGTTTTTTAAAAAACTGGGATGAATATGAATTCTGTGCACCTGTGACTGCATTGGATAAAACTACTTCACATGCAGCTCCTTGCATGGATTACCTCTACTCAGTGCAGGGCAGAGTTTGTTATATCAGGACCAGGCAGTCCAAAATCTCTGTTCCCTTAGTTGTCCTTCATAAGTTACTGCTTTGGCTTTGTTTTGAGGGCATGGGGGAGAAAAAATCCATCCTGTTGGAAGGCAAAAATTAGGGTGAATTGCCATCTCAGCTGAGTAAATGTTATTTTACCAGAAATCTTTGACCAGGGTCAGCAGCAAGAGCAGTTTGTCCTCCTTTAGGAAATGTCAACACAGACAATCAAATGAACCCTACTGGGGCCAGATTCAGCCAGCTGTGTCTTTGATTCGTTGTCCACATTATTTGACATGAGAAAGAAAAAAGCCACATAAGAAAGTGTTACAGCAGATGGATGGGTAATAAGTGAAAAGAAAGGGGTTGCAGACATGTAATCAGGTAAATCTGCACCTGAATATTAATCTTCACCTATGAAAAATCCCTATGTCCTCCATAGTCCATAGCATAAATCCATGGTTTCACTGCATTTTGGAAGTTCCACGCAATTCCAAGCCATCTTTCTGAAAAATGAAGAAGTACCCCAGGAAAAGCTGGAAGAATGAAGACAGGGACTGGCAAATGTTGTGAAGAGGCTGCTCCACAACAGGGAAATAAGTTGTCTGTGGTTTCTCATTCTGGGAAGGGAGCAGAAGAGTATGACAGGAGCCTTAGGAGACAAGAGTGTCTGGGAGGATTGAAGAGTTGTTGTGTGAGTTGCTATATTGTTGTAATACAGAACCTGTTTTTTCTTCCAAACAAGTGAGGGGCTTTTTTGGTTTCTTTGGATTGTTTTCATGTTGCACATGATTAAATTATGGGCCTTTTGGCTGTTGCAGGATGGTAGAAAGCCAAAAATATACATATCTTTAAAGTTAACTGTGCAGCCTTGCAGAAGGAAACCCTTTTGTGAGTCCCCAAGAGGCAAGCCAGCACCTTTGGGCCCGTTAGACCTCAGCCCACTGCCATGAGAAGGAATAAAGCCAAGGAGCATTCATCACACTCTGCTTGTTCTCACACCCTCCCCTCATCACCAGGTACTGGCCCGTGCCACAGACAGGGCAGGCAACCCCTCAGACCCCAGGGCCTGTCCCAGCATAGCTTGGTCCTTGCATCCTTACACGGGATATCTTTACAGTGCATGAGCTAAGACCCAGCAGGAACCTGCATCAGTAAACAGGGTAAATGACCAAGAGCCATGGTTATATTTAAAAATTAGTTCTTTGGCTCCCGCAGACAGTGTGTGAAGTAGTCACATCAAAGAAAGTGGAAGGATATATGTAGGAGCTATCAAACTCCATTTTGAGGAGGGCAGATTTCAATGAGGGTTTGAAGTAGGGGGAACTACAGCTTGGAACTTGTAAATAATTTCTTTAGCTACTCCCTTTTTGTGAGTTGGAGAGTTTTGTTTCTTGAATTGGTATATTTTCAATCAGTATTGATTGAAATCACTAAGAAAAACAGGACAAAACCCTGAGAACATGGGATACATCACCAACACATTGGCTAATTTAAGTCCACTTAACACCTATCTCCATCAATTACCCCAACTGCAAAAGTGAAAGAATTTTTATACCTCACTGTGACGCTCCTGGTTTAAGTAATTTTGAGATTTGTCGTGTTTATCAGCATTGAAAAATCTTCATATAAGTGTAAAACAACTAAGAAAGATGAGAGTTCAGAACTGTAGAAAAGAATATGTCCTTTATTTTTTCCTAATAAATACCTCGATATATTTCACATAAAAAAATACCTTAGTAATCTCTCTGTTCAGTTCAATTTTCTCCAAAATTAAAAAGCACCAGAATACAGCTGAGAAAATAAGCTCTGGCTAGTTGTACTTTGTTTACATTTTATTTATGTGGATCAGCTGCAAAACAGAGTGTTAATGCTATCCCTCTTTAATGAACCTTTGTACTAAGGACAGGAAGTTTATGAAGACTAAACCCTGTGAATAATATTGGGCTTCATAACTAAGTCAGCACAGTAGGACTAAAATGCTTTATTGGATCTTATTCACAAGAGGTTTATACTATACTGCTGATATCTTCCATTCCACTTAATCATTTTTATGAACACAAGCCAAGCCCCTGCTGCAAATTGCCACCAGAGAGCTTAGGAGTCTAAACGATACTCCACTGAAGCTCCAGAAAGTCTCTTTGTTCTGGAGAAAACATACTTAATCATAGCAACCCAACCCTCTTGGTTTCTTATTTACTTTAGAAGGTGTTTGTGTCCACTCTTCTTTGGTGGGATTATATGCATGAACAAAGTCACTATTGAAATGCAGCTGCCATTTGTCTCTATTGCCAAGCCTGCACTGCCTGTAGGTAACTCAGTAAGCAGAAGGACATTTATTTGCACTTCCTCAGGGCAGGAAATTTAGTAACAAGCTCTTGTAGCCTAGGTGACTTTGTGTTAGCAATTTTATTACATTTAAATTCTGTAGACACCATCATGGTACTAGTGATTGTCACAAGGGTCAGTAATTATCTCCCAATTTATGCCAGCAGTTACACCTTTAAACTAGGTTTTACTTACCCAAGCACTCCTTGACATCAGTGGCAACAGGAATCCTTGTGTGAGCAGAGAGAGGTCTGAGGGATGTGGGAGGACACCGTGTCTGTGGTAGGGGATAAACAAGCCATGAGCTGTACTCTGGCACCCCAATCAAGTGGCTGTAACTGATTGTGTTCATAAAGCTCCCAGGCTGTTCCCAGGGGCTGCAGGAGTGCCAGCTGAGTTAGGCCAGACCTGGGGCAGGAAGCACCCTGGCAAGGTGCAGGACAAGCATCCTTACAAGCACAGGTGCTTTGGCTGTCGGAGCTTGTGCTTCAGTTCTCTGTCAGGGATAGAGGCACTTTGCTGGAGAGTTTAGAGCCTCCAAACACTGACAATCATAAGATTCTCAGATACAAAATCATTGGAAAGAGGCAGCAGTGGCATAGAGGTGCCCAAAAGTAAGATGTTTTCCATACTGACAATAGATGCACTAAGCACAGTAACAGTAATGGAGAATATCAATACTGCCAGCTTGGAGCTTCTTGGTAGCACAATGAAAACATCAGCAGGTTTTCACTTGCACAAGGATGCAGGAATGCATCTCTAAGAAGCTACAGTGCATTCAGATCACAAAGGGAATGCCCCATGCAGTGCACCACTAAAGGGATTTCATTCCCTGTGGAAAGGCAAGGAGGAAGAAAAGTCTACACTCCCATGAAGAGAACTTTCTTCACAAAAGTGTATGTTTTAATTGGCTTTTTTGTAGTCATCATCTTCAAACAACACTGAAAGTGTCCTCTGACAGTAGCAAAACTGCTCCTGCCTTTATTAATTGATGAGAGTAAAACAGAAAGTAATTAAAAAATTCCATGAAGCCATTCATTCTGACTGTCCCATGTGTAGTAAGACATTCTGTCCCACTGTGCTAAAATTAACTGTTTCAGAGAAACATATAAACAATATGAACTGCAATCAATAACATCTGTCAGCAGCACTGCAGAGTGACAATGAATCTTGCCAGCACTGGGACTGGCTGCCCAGATTACTTTCAGTTCTGGTGATCAATACAAATATTTAACACACACCTCCTGCTTTGCTCAAGCACTAAAAGGGCAGATTGAAACCAATTTGCTGCACAGGACTCTCATCACTGGATTTATGTGGTCATGAGCATACATTAATAACAAGAACTTCTCAAGTTTGATCTTCACATTCCTGAGATTTTACAGAGAAATGGTGAATTGTCTAAAAAAATAATCTGCGTGGTGAGTTTTATTATCATATATTCCCAAAGCCTGATGTCTGCTTTTATGGACCATGTGAGTAACTTTCTTTCTTTCTTTCCTTTTCTTTCTTTTCTTTCTTTTCTTTATTCTTTCTTTTTCTTTCTTTCATTCATTATTTATTTATTTATTTGAAGAGCAATCCCATTACCTTTTCTACTGATCAGGTCAGTCTGAGTCTGCCCAGCTGATTAGCTATTATTATATCAAAATACTTCGTAATCCTCTCTGATCTCTTCTCAGCAGTGCTGCCAGGACTGCAATACTCTCATTTGAATATGCTCAAACATGCAGAACAACACAGCAAGCTTACAATTTTTTAATTTTTATTTATTTCCAGAACCACAGAGAAGTCTAGAAGATATTGCTTGCTGCTTGTGGCCTTCCACAGGGGCAAGGCAGACAGTGGGGCTGCTCCAGAGCTACCTGGGGCAGGAGGAGAAGGGACTCAGTGCTCCCTAAATCTCTGATCCTCAGCTGCCCACAGCTCTTTCCTAGCAGCAAATGGGAGATCCTTGGGGTAGAACTCGGATGCTGCTCCTGGATCTTGGCTGTGGGAGGCAATCCCTGATTCCCTAATCCTCAGTGTTTACATTTCTTGTGCTCCTGTGCCTCAGACAGTAAAACAGCAGCTGCCCTCCCTGGGAGTTACTGATGGGTAGCTGCTTCCTGGGATTCAGCCACAACAAAAGATCTAAGAAAAGGGGAAGAAAACAAACAAAAATTAATATTAAATCTAGGAAGACAAAAACACTGCAGTGCCAAATTCTCCTTTGGTAACCCAGCAGAGATTCATTGTTTACATCAGCTAAGCAGAAGAATGGAAACTGCTGACAGAATGGGAGCTCAGGGGCATGTGAGTCACCACTCATTGAATTTCCATACTCTCCTGACCCAGTAATGTTGTTGGGGCATTCAACACAAGACGCTGCTTAAGATGCTTTTTCGACGCAATAAATGAATTTCTGCATTCAGGCTGCATTACAGGAGATTTCCAGAAACCTTTTTAATAGTGAAGACACAATTCAGAGTACCAGCTTGAGATCAGCCAGCCCAGATCTCAGGCAAAAACCAGGGAGAGTAGCTGGGGTAAAACAGTCTCCTAAGGAAGCAATGGGAATTCCATATCCTGACACATCACAAGCTACCCTGGACAAAGCACTAGTACATGCATAAGAAGAAGCAATCCTGCTTTTCACAGAGCGATAAGTTCAAAGATTGAGCTGCTGAGATACTTTAGAGACAAGTGTGATGTGAGGTCTAAAATAAACAGAGCACTTCATTGCACTATCAGTAATGAACTGTAGAGAACTATCCTGATTGTTGTATTGTGCCAAGAGGGCTCTATCCTGTAAAACACTAAACACCATAAATTCTTGTTAGAGAGAGCATACAGTTTTTCCTAGGGGAAAAGAAGTAACTCTGCAATTAAATTTAAAAAAAAAAAAGATAACAAAGCAAAAAAAAGCAAAAAGCAACAACAAGCGGAAAAAAACACCACCAAATAACAAAAAAATTTATTTACCTATGTATTCCTACTTTGAAAATATGAGTAAAGAGCAAATACATGAATGGAAAATCCACCACCTAAACAGTGTGTTATTCCAAAAGACACTTCTCCTTAGTGTACATTTCAGTTGCCTCCATATACATAATACAGTTACCCTTAGTTTCAGAATTACTTAAAATGTGAATTGTGGAGAGTGTGAATTTATTTCAATAGCTCACTTTAACTGATTAATAAAAATTATTTCTGTGTGAAAATATTTGGTCTCCATTTGGCTCAGCATTCACCATTTTTAGTAGGTCTAGCTCTAAACACCTCAATAAAAACTTTTTCTGATGTAGAAGTTGAATAAACATTCCAGCCATTTCAGAAAATTAAGTGAATAGAATTTGAAGGTAGAATATTGGACTGGTTCCTGAAGTACTTACCCATAGTTTGCACAATTTGTGAATGGAAAACATTTATCCTAAAATCCAGAAATCCATACCAAATCATCTTATTTTCTAATCCTTCAGTAATACTTGTGGTTGCCTGAAATATCTTTCAAGGGACATGGGAAAGACAAAATAACTTTTGTTGTAATTAAATGGGAAATCAAGACATTTTAGGAAAACATGTTCATACACAAGGGAGAGAAACCTTTCCATTTGTTCTGCTTATTCAAGATTTTTCTTCATATAAGTGCAACGTTTCTCAGCAAAAAATCTATCAATAGGTTGAAACTCATACTTCATCTCATAGACTTGGGCACATACAAAGTACATTTTTTCACTTTAAAGTTACAATAACTTTGGGCTAAATCTCATTATTCCCCTGGTTGTGTCTGCACAACTTTTTCTGTAATGACATGGTGCTGCAGTTGCATCAGTAGCATATGGACAAGAACTATCATTAACAGTCCTGTATTCACATGGCTTTGAGGCAGCCTTGGCCACAGGAAAAAACACAACCAAAAAGCAACCAGCCAACTGAGTAAACAAACCAAAAAGAAACCCCAAAGAAACAACAACAACAAAAAATCCCCAACATAGAAACTAAAACAACAAATTTACAAGGAAGTTTTTAGTTAATTTTTTAATCAAAAGAACACTAATAGAGTGTTTGCAGTACATAAAGCCTTGTCACAAAAAGATGCATAATTCTAGCTATACACAAAACTGGAAAGCTAGTTCTTATTTCCCATCACAATTGAGTGATCTACTGGCGTGACAGTGGATGAAAATATTTTTGTTGTCTTTGCAGGAATAAAAATGTTATTTACTGCATTTTCATATTTCTTACTATAAATGTTTTCCTCGATATTTTTTTTGGAATCACATATTAATCTTACTTTTATAATCTGCTCCATTTGTATGCAGGCCTTGAACTGACAGACTGCTATAACTGACAGAGACACCTCTGTATATGTTGTGATGTGTTTTATGGTAATCACTACTATTTGATCCATGCAAAATCATTTCTCTCCATCTCCCCCAAAGTCCCAACTTCTACCTTTTAGTGGGTGTATCCCCACCTTTCATCAGAATATGGCCCCTGAGTCTGTGGTCAGTCACAGTCCACAGGAGACTGTGATAAATCAGCCAACTGAAAACACAGAAATGGTGCCTCAGTGCAGCCTCAGATCCCTGACACTTTTATCTGTTTTGCATTGCACAGGACCAGTTTGTCTCAGATAACACACAGACAGCCTGCAGTGAGTGATGTTCCCATACAGCAATTTTTAGCCTGTGTTAGACACATGGACAGTGGCAAACTCCACACACCAAAAGCTGAGGTTACAGGGGAATCTAGTCACAATTCTCCTGGGCATTACATTTCTAGTTTAGCTTTTCGTACTTCAGCAATGATTTGATCATTTCTGTATACAGTCTGTAAAGAAATATAACAGGTTTTGGTTTTAGAGGAGTTGTGTAAAATCCAAACAGCTTCTGGCTGTTATAAAGATATAGACCTTGATTTCAAGCCATGGCATGGTTTTGATAAATGAAATGTCATTCAGCAAAGGTAACTTAGATCAAATCCCTCAAATGTTGCTTGCTCTGAGTGAGCAATCCTGGTGCTTCCCTGACTTAATTTCTGTTCCCCACCCTGCTCTGGCCAGACCCTTCAGCCTTTGAACAGCATGTCAGGCTGGAAAGGGAGACCCTGACCACATAATTTTCTGCCTGTCCTCTGTCAGCTTCCCTATGGCACTGCCTGGAGCTGCAGCAGAGCCTGTTTCTCTCACCAGAGCTCCAGACTCAGCAAGGAGCTGCAGTTCTGCTCTGGCCATAAGCTACTGAGCCAGCTGAAGATTTCCAGAGAGCTTCAGCAAAGATCCATTCCTAAAATATCTCAGCTCTGACAGTAGAATCTGTCTGGACTCCACATGTCAAAACTGTACCTTCTACCCAGTACCCTCTGACCCTCCCCTACCTGAGAGCATCACACATTTGCTCTTTTTATAGCAATCAACTTTTCCATGCATTTCCTTGTTTGCATGAAATTTTTTATGGATTGCA
The DNA here is from genome assembly GCA_013401375.1 of Spizella passerina. Classification (NCBI taxonomy): domain Eukaryota; kingdom Metazoa; phylum Chordata; class Aves; order Passeriformes; family Passerellidae; genus Spizella; species Spizella passerina. Next base: position 46,043 of record WBNQ01086617.1, read on the forward strand.
AGGCAGAACTGCGAAGAAATATTGTGTTTTAAACAGCAATCTCAAACAGGAAGGCAAATCCGTGATTATTTTTATTCAAAGTATTCAATTCAGTGTAATCTTCAGACAACACAGAAAGAAAAGCTTTATTTCTGCCAGGCTCTGCAGTTACTTTCTGTTAAAGGATTTATCTGGGCTGAATTTTGCACTTAAAGCAACATTTAATCAACACTTACAATGCTTAACATTGCCCTGTGGATGTCTGATAATCTGACTGACTAATCCAATGTTCTCTTTCCCTGTGCAGCACTGAAATGAGGGGCTTCTTGTGGAATGGGGGACAGCTCCTCACCCGAAGGGCCGGGTTTAGGAGAAAAGGGCAGACTCTTACAGACAAGACCAGTGGCCATGGAAGTGACTCAGCTGGAGCTCTGGAGGGCATTGCACATGAAAAAGTCACAAGCAGGCACCTCCAGCAGCAGCACAGATGTGCAGTCTCTGGTCCTTGGCAGCCTACAAGCCTCTGCTGGGAGGAAAGGAAGCAGAAGAGGTCTGTTACCCCTCCTCCTCATTCATCCTTCACAGATGCAAGCACACACTGTAGAAAAAGACACTTTCATGGCTTGCAGGTTGCACAGAGTCACCTAAGACAAGCTTCTGACTTTTCCTCCTGCTCTCTCTATGTTGCGAATTCCCTGCTGACCCGCCCTAACCTGCCCACTTCTGCAGCCGTGTCTCGGCCATGCAGCCTCGTGGTGCTTGTCTTTACCTGCTGTCACTGTAAACAGGACACTTCCTGCCCCCACAGAATGTCTGTGGCACTCATTTAATGCCTGCAAATAATTTTGAGTTCATGAGGAGCAAGGTACAGTTCAAGCATAAAAATACATTTAAACAAAGCTCTATCTAACACTGCATATCAGCGTATTTATATGTTCCATTTAATGCTAGTCTTCATGTAATTTACAATTAAACAATTCAACTTGTCTGCCTGTAGAATTTTTTTCCCCAGGCAATGAATCAGAGGAGGACTATGGAGTGTTTTGAAAAGCTGACAGACTCCCTTAGTCACACCTCAGTACAGGCACACAGTTACAGAATCCCAGACGTAGGAAGGGATTTCTGCAGATCATCCAGTCCAAACCTCTGAGCTTTGAACATCTACAAGGACAGATATTCCAGTCACCAGGATCCTCCCCCAGCTGCCATGATGTCTCAAAGCTGACAGAGAGGGACATCACGATGACACCAAAGAGCTCCACAGTGCCCTTGGGTGCTCCCTGTCTGGTCCCATGGACTCATGCGTGTCCAGCTGGCTTAAAGGCTCTCTGGCTATGTCTTGCTTTGTGTTTCACCCCTGCAGACTCTGCAAAGAAAGGAAGCAAATGTTGCTTCAT
>WBNQ01086618.1:8748-19565 GCA_013401375.1 Spizella passerina
CCTGAAGCAGCAGGAAGTGGTCCTCCTTCTTGGATAGCATTTGACAAGCAGGTATGTAGAAATATATTTTTTTTGATGAATAGCCACAATATGACAGAGTGTAACGATGACATTCCATTAGATATTCCAGAAGATTATTTTAAATAATATTTAAAAGCTCCTAGATAGACAAAATAGTGGTAGTGGGTATTTTAAATATAATATTTAGTATTTATTTAAATATAATAAAAGCTCCTAGATAGACAAAATAGTGGTAGTGGGTATTTTTTTTTCATTATATTAATGTATTGGAAAATTAATATAAACAAAAAAACAATCTATAAAAATGTTTCTGTATTGGGATACATCTCCTACAGGATTTAGCAGAAATAAGGGGGTGGGAAGGATATTTCTTTTTAGTGAAAATGATGACAATAAGGGAATTATTTGGCAAGCTGGTAAGAATGAATGTAAGGTAATCCCCAGTCCAGGAGAAAGTGTGTCTGGGCACTTGGGAGTCATTAAACTCAGTGGAGTGCTGCATGCTTGAGATTCACTCATCCCATCATACTTGTATGCTCAAAGTCCTGTTGACTTCTGGACTTCTGAATAATTTGTTATTGTACAATTGTGTATGTCTGATACAGACACAGAAATTTAAAATTAGGGCTTTTTTTGTTTGTTTGTTTTTGTTTGTTTTGTTTTGCTTTTTTGGGTTTTTTTGGTTTGGTTTGGGTTTGTTTTTTTTTTTTTGCAATAATTTAGTGACACCTTTTAAGTTAGAGAATTATCAAATAACTGTAACCCATGATGACAGGAATTTTGTAGCACATTGTTGTTGCTTGCTATGTTTAAATTCACATTAAATTCTACTTAGAGATGTTTTATTTCTAAAGCAAAAAGCCTACAATCAGGGAAGGAAAATGATCCAGAAAAAGGAATCATTCAGCAGATAGCAGAAATGTTGCATGACTAAATGATTATGGTATTTAAATATTGAGAAGAAAGGCAAATCTCATAATTTTTGCTTTAAAAGAGAAGCCATGCAGGTAATTGGAGTACAATTACACATTCATTTTTGGCAGAGCAGAACTACAACAAGAAAATGTTGGGTTTGAACAGCTCACATGCCTTTGGTTGGCTTTGCCTCTGAGATCCCTGGTGTTGCTCCCAGAGCAACAAGCTTGGGTGTGACCTGCTCCAGTGTGCCCAGGTGTTAAAGCTTCAGCCAGAGCTGGACTTGCTTTTCCTACTCCCTTCTTGGAGGGTGTGTTGCCTCCTCAGGCCTTGGATCCAAGCCTGTGGAATCAAAGGGGTTCAGTAGGAGGCAGAGGCACCTTCCAGTGTGTTGGGATCTCTAGCTTGTCAGAGTGACCCCAAGAAATGTTAGAAAGTCTCTTTTCCCAGCCTGGCGCTTGAAGAATGAGTTGGAGCTCTTAATTTCTCAGTCTCAAGGTTGTTCATTGTTCCTTATCTATAAAANGATAACTTCACTATTATTCTACCTAAACTGTTGTGGCTTGCTGATCTTCAAATAAGGTTGGTAATTTGCTCCATGGTTCATAATCAAACCCACAGGTGTTTTGGGCTCTGTGCCAGGGTCCCTGAGCCCCCTGGCAGGGGTCCTGGCCATCCTGGACAGCCAGAGGGATGTTCTGGGTTCCCACACCAGTGAGCATCAGTTCCTGGCCTTGGCTGGTGAGAGGAGCTTGGCCATTCCTGATCTAATCCATCCACAGGGCAGTCCAGGACAGGAGTCTGCAGGTTCAGAACTGGCCTCTGGAGGGCTCATGTGTTTGTATTAATGGCAGTTTGGTACAGGGTGCTCACTCTCCAAGTAATTTAGCTTCCCCAGTTAAGAGCCTGGAATGCTGCTCTGTCCTGCAGTGCTGCAGTTTAGGACTCAGCAGAATGCACTTAATGAAAAAAGGTTTGAGTGGGTGTTTATCTTTTGAAATGTAAGCTGCTTTCTCACCACTTTGGCTGTTAGCTTTCAGTAGTACCATAGCAACTGGAAGAAGGACAGGCATAAAACTTCATTATTAAGTAACTGAGAAGTTGTCTTTGTAGTTTCACTTGCCTAATAGGAAGCAGGTGTAAATTTAATTTCTTCTATGATTAAGTACACACACAAGGTCTGCTGGGCTAGGAATGATATTTATAATTTGACTACCACAGGTGCCAGGGAAACTTTGTGGCACTTTGCAAAGTGCTGCAGAGTTTATTCAATATTTGTTATTTTTGGTTGTCATAGGTAAGATTTAATTTTTTAAGGAGTGGGATGGGAACTTTGTTGTTCTATACTTCAGATGAGACTCCAGTTAGGAAGTGTTACATTTTGAGTATTTTTAAGACTAACTTTGCTCCAAAATTAAAAGTCATCTTCATTTCTGTTCCTTCTCCTCCTCACACTTCCCAAATCATCTGCTTTGATCAGCAAAACTGCAGTTGGTTGCTGCATATATTTCAGTCACACACTAGCATGTTGATAAGGGTGTAAAGAGAATAAAGTGTGAGTGCAAAAGAACTTGCACAAGCTCCTCAGATGGGATAAACCAGGGCATAGGTGTGTGCTCAGAGACAGAAATAAATCCAGTGTATTAAGGATGTGACTGGGCTTGGAGTTCTGTGCAAGCAGACTGCTTTGCCTGGCTGGTGTCTCATGAGACAACTGCTCTCAGAAGAGATCATTGACAAAATTAAGAACAATTAGTGATGAAGCAGAGCTCTTGAAGAGCATTCTAGTGGGACTGGCAGAATAGGGACAAAGGGTGCAGGAGTTTCCACGTTTTGAGTGATTTCATGGGTTAGCAGCAGCTGGGTGAGGAATGAAATTCTGGTCCTTGTCAGCTGAAGCCCAGGATGTTCAGACTGGGATACCATGATTCTATCATAGCCCTTTTATGTCCCCTGGAGTGTTCAAGAGATTTATACAAGGCTCCTGGTCATTCCAGAGCAGTAGAGGAGGCCAGGAAGGATCATTTGGCCACCAAAAATGGAACTCTGCACCAGTGTTTAGACAAATGGAAAGAGGAAGAGATGTTGCAGGTTGATAGTTTGTGTTGCCTCAGCTGTATGTCAGATGTTTTGTCCAGTGTTTTGTGTTTGATACATGAAACAGTGAAATCCACAGTTTAAAAATGTGGACAAGTATTAATTTAAAAATTTATTTTCAAGTCTGTACATTGTTCAGAAACTTGCATGTTGTACTAGTTTAACAAACTGTAACTGAGTTTTCTAGATTCCTTTGTGTGAAGATCTAATGCCATCAGGTTTAACAGGTAATGGTTATGTAATTTGATTATAATTTAAATTTTATTTCTCTAGTGGTGGAGGGTCACAGTGCAGGAGAGTTGATGCCAAAAATGTGTCTGTCATACTGTTCAATGGTTACTGAAAAATCAGTGGGATCTGAGCCTTTGAAATAATTTCTGGAAACAGAATTATTCTCATCTTGCACTTACCCTGCCTGAGAGAAGGGAATGTGACTGAGAAGTCAGAGCAGGACACAGGGTGGCTGTTGTTGTGTGCAGGCTGTTATTTCTCTCCTCCCAGATGTAGAAAAAGAGGTTGTTCTTGTCCATGAGGTGTTATAAAATCTCTGGATGACAGAGTACTCATGAGTACTCATGCAGGTACTTTGAGATTCCCAAAGGCACGAGCAAAAGGAGTGCAGACTATTAACCAGCGTGTTCTGTCATGCAGGGAACTCTAATAAGCCAGCTTATTAGATTTCAAACATTTCCAACTCATGGTCTGCTAGATGCTTGTTGAAACATAGGGAATGGTTAAACTGCCTTTTTTTCAATGCTTCAGGTTGTCTGCTGAATCAAGAGTAAAGGTAATTGCATTTATTAAACATAACCAGTGTGGAAAATTAAGTATAAATTAACAATCATTTGACTCAAATGTGCTGGGGGGACAGGATAGAAGCCTGTTTTAATTAATGCCTTCCTGCACATACTTACCAAAGCAGGCATCCTGCTAGATAATGCCCTAGGAAGTAGATACATCTCTCATGATCCCTTAACATTGGTGCTGGTGGTTACAAACTGATCCCAAGAAGTGGAAAATTTGTGTCTGAGGTAGATCTGGGATCTCCAGGTATGAGGGACAGTGAGCACCTACCCTGTGAAGGTTTTTTTTTTTTTTTGCATTATTGCTGTTACAAGAGACCATGAAGAGAAGTTGCTACACTCTGTGTGATTTCCCCACTCACTGAGCTGCAGAACCAAGGAAGTTTTGAAATGCCAACATTGCACAGCTGTAAATGCCTCCTGAAAAATGTCATTTCTCTCTGATAGTCTTCAGTACCATTCATTTGAACACTTGCAGGATCTGCTTAAAAAGAACTCTTTGCACTTACCTTGATGGTAAAGCCATTGCTGTCATCATGCACTGTATTGTCTAGTAATTCATAGAATAGCAGTCTAAAATTTGCTTCAGTACCTGGGAAGCTCATTGTGTTGTCAGAAATGCTTTGTTTGGAAGATTTTCCAAGCAACCTGCTGATAGTTTTGTATTTGATTTATTTCTTTACTTTAGAGTTCCATCTCTGCTTACATGTTGTGATAATAAAAACGCCAAGCAAAGAATTTTATATTTATGTGCTTTAATGTGGATTTCTGTTCTTACATTTCTGAGAAATAAATCTACCTCCTGAAATCCATACATTTAGTTACTTATGACCTTTACAAGTTTATTTTGCAAAAGTGTTGGAGATTTTGCTGCTTTATATTTATTTATTGTTTTTAATAGGTGTTGTGTTTTGATGCCTATTTTGAAGAAGAAGTGCCTGAAAAACATCAAGAGCTGTATAGAATTAGACATTGTAAAATATATTTCTTCCTTGAAGATGATACAATTCAAGTGACTGAGCCTGTAGTGAAAGACAGTGGCATAAATCAAGGTATCTGTTTTTATTGGCACCTTTTTTCCTCCCCTTTATATCTCTCTTCTCTGCAGTCTTGGTCCATTCCAAAGGATATATAATGTGAGTTCTTATAGCTAAAGTGGGATGTAAATCCACAGGTATAATTGTCTTTTCTTGTTACAGATCATGATGTGAATTCTTTTGTTGTCTTAGTTTCTCAAGATGTGGGTTTTCTAAGGCTGAATCTCTTCCCCTGCTCAAACATACAATTTTTTCTCTAATATGGTAGTTTGAAATAATGGTGGTAAGGCCTTTGTCAGTGTTGTGTCAATCCTGCAAAAACAATTTGTGTTCTAGATCTCCATTCCTGAGCCTGCCTCCTCCCCTCTTGGCAGTGACAGGGAGTTCTGTGGCAGCAGCTCTGTAATTGTTCATGAGCGACTGCAGTGTCTCTGCCATTATTGAACAAAAGAGTCTTCTGTGCCTCTGCCTTCTGGTTCTTTTATGATTAAAGTACCCTTGGCACAGTAATTCTTCCTTGATGCCTTTTAAGTTGAGGAGCTGCCTTGCCTCAGTGTCACAGCCCTGCTCTGGGACCAGCCTGAGGACTTCAGGAGGAGGGTTTGCTGTGCTGATTTACTGGGGTAGTACTGGACTTGGTTTATATTAAGAAAATGTGATCTAGCGGTCAACATCCTGTTGCAGAGGGGGAACACAGCTGCTGCTTCTTGGTGTTTATGGGTTGCTGCCAGAATTAAAAGTTTTCAAGGGATATAATCCAGAGAAGCAGGATGTCTTGGGATGACTGCACCTCCCAGTCCCCAAAGATGTTTTGTACATTTTATACATTCTTAGCACAGCAATTTTCAAAAATAAGTTAACTATTTAACTACCCTATACTTTTCCCAGATCAGCAGATGCTATCAATTTCTCTGTCTACAGAATAAGATAATATTTAAAGGTGTTATGTGCATCATTACTGTTAGGACTGGGATAAAATTGCTTGTGAATCTCTTAAAACAGTATTTCAGGCACTGCTGTTCCTGTGTTGAGTAGTTCCTGCCTGAAGTTTTGTAGGCTCCTCAACAGGGATTGATTTTGAATGCAATAAAACCTTGTTGTACTCCTACCTGGGCAAGTGCTTTTTCATGAGAAGAAAATCATGTTGGGGCTCTTTTCCTTACTCCCAGCCTGCACCCATGTGTAGGATGTGGGAGGCATCACTGGGTTTAGGTTTTCCTTGACTTGTGTGCTTCTGGGGTTTGTGGCTTAGAGGAAATGTCCACTGACAAAGGAAGTACAGAGAGTCAGAGGTGATGCCTTTGAGAGCCAAGATGGAAGCCAGATTCTTTAGAGCAGGATAAAGCAAATTCAAAGCTGATTCCTTTAAACAAGTTATTTTCATTGTTTTTGTACTATGAGTTTTGCAGGCTGCCTCTTCAGCCCTAAAGTTCTTGGCAGTCTAGTCCTGTTCTTTTGGTGACAGGAAGGCTACAATTTCCTCCTGTTTCCTTGGTTGTATCTTGTGTTAATGATTCTTGGAGTCACCTTTGATACTGGACCTAAAATTAACTGAATAGTATTAGAGAGAAACAAGAATTTTCTCAGTCTTCCATACAAGGATGTTTTGAAAGTCTCTATGAGATTCTCTGAGTACTTTATGTGAGATAAATATGTATATGCAACATATTTACCTGAGAGATTAAAAAGAAATGTTCCAGGATGTCCAAAGTGCACTTAATTTATTTGTCACTGGTACCTATCTGGTGAAGAAGCTCTGTGTATTGGTTGTGTTTAGGAAGGAAGAAAATCTGTAGATTAAAAGGCCCAAGGACTATTTGGAATGTGTTTGGGCTTCACAGCTGATGCATAGATACAGGGCCTATACTTTATCATAAACATCTACATAAATATTCTTATTGTCCTAGAAATTAATATGATGAGGAGTGAAAGGGGTGATGGAGACACTCATCAGAGGATTCTCTACTCACATGCACTCGGATTTTGTCTTCATAAGTGAAGACCAGTGACAAAGTTATTATGTTAAAGGCTCTAAATATTTGTTGTTGAATACATGCAAAACCAATATTTCTTAAAAATACATACTAAATAATGAACTGCTAATCTTACCATTTTCAATAAAGAATTGTCCTATTTTCTCTTTTAATATAATTCTCTCTATGTATCTATCTTACATTGTTTAAATTTTTTTATCCTGACTGGAATTTTCAAGCCCAAGAACAACAGGAGTGGAAGTGTCTGCATTGTGGAGCTGGTAAACTGAAGCACAAAGGAATGAAAATCTTACCCAGGATCATACAAAAAGGTCATAACAGGGTGAGGAGCTGAACTGAACTGAAGTTCAGGATCCTGACCATTTTGCTGCTCTCTGCACATCTGCTGAAATACAACTTTTCAGTTAATTAAAATTCCAGAGATTTGTAGTGGAGAGTTCAGCTGTGGGTTGCTAAAAGGCAAACTGCACTGAACAAAAGATCACAGGTGCATGGAGAAAAATGTGTGAGGACATCAGGAGCAGGATGGGCTCGGTCTGTGTGGAGAATTGGAGACTTGCAGTGCCAGGAAAGGGCTTGTGTAGAGGAACAGCAAAAACCAGTGATGGATAAAGTAGAATTGAACTGTTGAAGGCAGAGGGTGCTGGTCACACTAACTTGGATGTTTGCCCTGTCAAAAAAGATGTAAACCAGACAGCTGGGATGGCTGTTTTAGGGAAGCTTCTTGGAGAGAAGATAGAGCTGTGACAGGGTAGACCAAGGATATTTTGGCTGGTTAATGCCTTGAGGCCGTGGGATTACGAGTGCTTGTGCCATAACCCACAAATGAGACTTTGATGGTCTGAATGGGTGTCTGGGAAGGGTGGGATTGGAGAAATGCAGTAGTTTCCCATTGTATTCTTGCAGTGCTTATGGTTTTGTGGAAAGAAATTTGGACAGGCTTATAGACTGCAGGAAGATCTGGTGAAGGAACAGTGGTCAAAGAAGTTAGAAGAATTTCTAAATTGAATTATGATTTTACTAAACTAAAACAAATTGGCTTCAGAGAAAAAAAGCAAGAAAACGTGTTTTTACCGTTGATCAAAATCTCAAACTAATGAAGTAAATGATCTGTGGGAAATGTTTCAGTGACTTTAAAAACTGCTTTATGAAACTGGCTGCTGTACTTGGACATTAATTTGGACTTACAAGGTTGCTACTAAATAGCTGAAATTTAAACTTCATTTAATTTTGGATACTGCCTTGCTATTTGGCAAATATTAGAAGCATTAGAGGAAATCTGTACAGAGGAGGAAATGCAGAGACCTTGAACTTGAGAAATCAGAATCAAAGCAAGAAACAGCAGGACAATCACAGTGCACAAGGCCCAGTCAAGATAAGGAGAGGAGGACAGTAAACCTGACCACATAACAAACTCCAAATGCTTCTTCCACAGCCAGAATGATAATTACTCTTTCAGTATAAGAAAAAAACTTCTCCCACAGAGAGCCAGGCTACGTATGGCAGTTGTAAGTGTTTTGTACATATAATTCCCAGTTAACAGGACTGTGGCTGGCTGATACTGTCTTATCAAAAGGTCATTTCTGTTCCTGTGGGGATGACTGTAGCTTCCAGTGCAATCCAGACCCTGCAAGCCAGAGCAGAGTGGAGCAGCTGGCTGGTTTCCCCAAGGTCAGCCAGCTGAAAAAGAGAGTGGAGCTGCCTCCTGGCTGGGTTCCCAAGGCCGGCTGGCTGAAGAGGAAAGTACAAGTGAGAAAGTGAAGTTGCATCAGCTCCTCCAATATAACAGATTATCTAAGAGTTTAAGCCTCCCCCAAGGCCTTGAAATTATTGTGATTTTGCCGTATTTGATGGTGGCCAAATCATGACCTTGCTATGTTCTGGAAGGGTGAATAAGTGAATGTAAGAAGCCTCCTTGTTTATTTGGATCAATTCTTTGTGTTGTTGTGAATAATAGTGGTAGCTTCTCCTCCTTTCTGTGCAAACAAAGCATGTACAAACTCCAGGTATTACTCATTCCTCTCCTCTCTCTAATGTACTCTTGAGCTGTGCAGAGTCAGAGAGCTGTGCTGAGGAAACTCTGGATGCCATTTAATATCTTCTTCAGATAGAAGATATTAAGAAGAAGAGAAGCAGCAGACACCAAATCATTTTCTGCCCAGCTTCATTGTCAGAAGGCCTTCACTACTAGTGAGAGCTCCTTAAGCAGCTGCTGGGGTTGCCAAATAACCCAAAGCCCCTAGAACAAAGAAGATATGCTACAAATTATGGTGTGGGAGCTCAGTGCCACCACCACTGTCAGAGAAAAGAGCACAGTAGAGCAGAGCCTTAGTCTGATCAGATGCAAATATTTAAATCAATGCTTGGTGGTGAAGTGGCATGTCCTGCTCAATAAACTGACAAGCAAAGAACCATCAGGAACAGCAATCTATCCTGAGCAACCTGAAAACTGCACAATCACATGCTCCTTTAACAGCTTGCAACAAATTTCTAGACAAAATGTATTATTTTCCAGAAGGAAGAACAATTTTAAAATGATGAGATCTAACCCCAGCTGATCAGGTTTTATTAAATTTCGAATTCAACATTATGAAATGTACCCTCTACATGTGTACATCAGCCACAGTGATACCTAATAAAAGCAAAGGATTGCTACAGATAATATCTCTATAAGACATTTTCCATTAGGAAAGAAATTCTTCTCCCTCAGAACAAAATGGATATGTGTGTTTCACCCTTAAAAGTGATATGAACAACAAGCTGAGGCTGATTCACCCAACCTGAAGTGAATATAATCTCTGAAAACACCTCATATTAGAAAATCATCAACCATTATATTTTAGCTAGAGTGATGATCCAAGAGGATTTGCATGCTCTGACTTACCCCATTATCTGTTGATTGACCTAAGAATTAGCTAAAATCGGGTAAAATGTTTTAAAGTATATGGTTTTTTAAATCTAATGCAAGGCAGTTTTACATCTCATTAAAATGTGCTACATCCCACATTTTCTAACACCTTTCATGAGGATACATCCTAAATAGGTGTTTAATATGCTTAAGCAGATGGAGGTTCAAGTTTATTTTACAGTCAAAGGTCAGTAACCAGAATGTTGGATTCTGTACATGTGAAACATCAGGATGATGAATGGGTCTTATATAATTATTTTAATGGGAATATAAAGTAAATCTGCTTTGTTGCTTTATTCCTCTGAAAAATTAAGGATATATTTTCATTGTAGGAATTAGAACTTAACAAGCAACTCTGATAAGGTAGTAAAGAAAGGTATTTCATAGAAATTAGTCTACAAGGAAATAAAGTGAACAATGAAGAATTTCCATGGACTAACCTAGGAACAAGGCCCTTCAAACACCAAAGAAAGACACAGTGGTGTCTTTCTCCCTTCTGCTCTGCTTCTCTTTATCCCCTCTCTCCCCAGGGCCCCTTAAGTTGGTTCTAAAATTCCTGTAAGTTATTTCTGAAATATTTGTGGTATCCCTAAAGCACTGAGGTAGGAAGGGATACCTTAAGATTCTCTAGTCCATGCTCCTGCTCCAAGCAGAATCAGATGTCCAGATGCCCAGGGCCATGTCCCTTTGGGTTTCTCTGAGAATGGAGACTTTGCAACCCTTTTGGAAAGCCTGTTCCAGTATTTGATCACCCTCAGAGTAAAAAAATGGGTTTGTGTGCTCAGCTGGAATTTTGTGTCTTTTCATTTGCTGTCATGCTGCCAGTGGACACCATGGAGAAGAGTCTGGCTCCATCTTCTTCATTCCCTCCCATCAGGTGTCTGTAAACTTTGATACATTTCCCCCACCTCAAGTCATCTCTGCTCCAGATTCAACCTTTCCTCATTTAAAATATGCTCCAGTCTCTTGCTTACAAGCACTAAGTACTTTTGAAGCATCACCCAATTCATCAATGTATTTGAGAGTTTTCAGCTGATAGGCA
>WBNQ01086621.1:0-14619 GCA_013401375.1 Spizella passerina
ATATATATACATACACAAACACATCTAAATATCAATAGATTATTAGAGCCCAGATTTGTGCAACAGGATTGAAATCTTATTTAGGGGTCTTTGGAGAAAAGACCCCTAAAAGACCCCCTTCTCCATAGGCCATGGATACAGAGGAGACCCTGGAGACCCCTAAAAGTCTCCAGAGTGTGTCACAGTGCCACTGAAATGCTGCTGCTGCAGCAGAAGGTGGCAAGTTTTCTCTTCTGTCAGTATGGGAGACAGGAAGGTGATACAGTGTCTACAAAAAACCCAGCTCATCACAGCCTTGCTGATTTTCTTCTCTTAGAGCACTTGCAGCTATGGGAATTTCTTCCCCAGCTTAGTAAACCTTGCTGGGAAACACCTTTTCTGCCCCGATAGGATAACTTGACTTTCATCCTGGTAAAGCCTGTGGTTCCAAAAGGTCTAAGGTGTGACCAGACTGAGGTCAGACCTCAGCAGGGGCTGCAGCTCCTCCTGAGAGGAAGAGGAGGAGCAGCTCTGATCTCTGTTTTCAGTGACCAGGGACAGGAGCTGGGTCAGGGGAGTTTTAGGCTGGATATCAGGGAAAGGTTCTTCCCCCAGAGGGTGTGGGGCACTGCCCAGGCTCCCCAGGGAATGGTCATGGCCCCAAGGCTGCCAGGGTTCCAGGAGCATTTGGACAATGCTCNTATATATACGGGAGCATTTGGACACCACTCTCAGGGATGCACAGGGTGGGATTTTGGAGTTGTCCTGACCTGGACTCGAAGGGCCCCTTCCAGCTCAGGATGTTTTATGATTCTTGCATAGGTTGCTCAGCTATCTCATACTTGCTACCGTGTGTTGGTAAGGGAGAATCAAATCCAAATATTCTCTTTAATACTGAAACCCCAGAAATTTGGGAAAAAACAAACCATACAATTTAAGTGAAACTCAAACAACTCAGGAGGGTGCCCTCTATTTGCAGGGATAACCAGATCTGTACAGCTTTTATTTTAAGGCCAGTTTCTGAAGCAGTAAGCATTTTTTACTCCCTCCTACTTCATTATGCCATTGTACTCAGATTTCGGCCCTTTTATCCCTTGCCCATTTCAGTCATGTTCTGGGATCTGCAGCGAAACCGCTACAGGAGATGGTCTGCAGCATCAGTAATGCTTTCAGACAAGCTCCCTGGCTCATGTTTCTTTGTTAGCATCCCGTTGCGAAGGGGAAAGATCAGCCTGCTTTGTTCTTAGGCCCTGATTTTCATAAGCTAATGATGACTGTGGGTGTAATTATGGTCAGCCTTGAGTGGTAACGCAAGGGCAGGAAAACAGAGGCGCTTCCGTGGGGCTGCCTTCCCCCTGCTGCACACACGGGGCGGGAGGACCCCGCTGCTTTCCCCCACACAACCTGGCCCTGTGGATTTTTCAGTTCAGGGCAAATTTGGGAGAGAACCCCCAAAGGGGCTTCTCTAGGAAAGCAGATTCAATTGGCCTCTCCTCGCAATTGGTCCAGGAGAAAATACCTCCTTGGAGAAAAGTGGAAAAAACCCGTTTATTAAACAATAAAACTTAATTAATAAACCCCTTGCTGCTCCAAAAGAGATGAAAAACTCAGAACGTCCCCTCCCCGGGTTGCAGTTCAGCTCACTCAGTCTCTTATCACTCAGGCTCTGTCAGCCCCTCCAGTGCTGGAAATGCCACGGCCCAGGCCCGGCCCCGTGCCCACAGCTGGAGCTGCCCATGCTCTGCTGGGTGTTCTGTGCAGGGCAGGGTTAAACAGGTCTGAGAAAAAGAAAAACCACAGCCCAGGGAACTTCTCTGCCTCAGGTAGCTAAAAACTAACTAAAAGCAAAGGAGAGCTCTGTCCTACTGTCTGTCCATGCTGCAGACAGCACAGTCCAGGAGTGACTGCAGTGTCTGAAAACAAACTCCGTGCTTCTTCTCTCCCACCTTCACTCTCTAGAACAAGTCTTAAAGGTACAAAACTTATTATTCAGCATAAACAGAACAAGACATCTGGGAGTAAAGGCATCAAATAGTCAACCTAGGACGCCTGGGAAGGAAGGATGTGCAGGCGTGGCATGGCTGGGCTGCAGCAGGAACAGCAGTGTGACAGTGGAGCATCAACCTGAGCACCCACCCCCAAATTTGTGTCTCCTCTGACTCTGAATTAAACCCCTCTGGCTGAACCTCCTCTACAACAGCAATGCATTTCTCTTCTCTCCTGCTCAACACTACTCTGTTGAGCAGGATCCTTCAGTGGACTTTTTTCCCCTCTAATGCTGTGTTATCATTGCCCTGGTGAAAAAAACTGTGTTTGTGGCTGATTGTTTGCTGAATAGTTGGACTAAATACTGCAATGAGTGCTGCTTTTTAACGAATGGGACATTCTGTGGGTGGAATAGTCTGTAAGTTTACCACTGGTGGCGTTGGTATAGGTATGTAGGAAAAATCTTTAATTATGCAGTGAATATAGGATCATAAAATGGTTTGGGTTGGAGGTGACCTTAGAGATCATCTGGTTCCAGCTCCCTGCATGTAGGCTTATTCAGTCACACAATTCTTCTCAAACATTCTTTGATCATTACTTAAAGCAATTAAGTATTTTGAATCTTATGCCACTTAACCCCCAAACCCCTTCTTGTATTCTGTTTCCAAAATGAAAATGATTTGAAAAAAATTTGAAGTCCCCTGTGGGTCTAAAGAAATGTCTCCTAAAAAGTAAGTAAATATTCTCCAGCATTTGGAAAAAGAATGGAAACGTTTTGCCAAAAAAATGACAAAAACTGTATTTCTAACCAAAAAACTGTATTTCCAACTCTGCCACTTGAAACAGAATGTTATGAGCATTCTGCTGGGAGGTGAGAAGACTTATAAGCATTATAAACGTTATAAAGCATATTTAGAAGCATTTGAAAAATTTAAACCAACAGAAATGAATATTCATATGAACTAAACAGACTGAAGTTTAGGCAGGCTTGCAACATTATTTTCCTGTAGTAACAGTATGCAAATATCTGTACACATAGGTTCTCGAAGAGAGAATGAAATTGGAGTGCAAGTGTCATGGAGTTTCAGGTTCCTGTACAACCAAGACCTGCTGGACCACGCTCCCTAAATTCAGAGAGATTGGATATATTTTGAAAGAGAAATACAACGCCGCAGTGCAAGTGGAGGTGGTAAGAGCCAGTAGACTGAGACAGCCAACCTTCCTGAAGATCAAGCAGATTAAGAGCTACCAGAAACCCATGGAAACGGATTTAGTGTACATTGAAAAGTCACCCAACTACTGTGAGGAGGACGCTTCCACGGGGAGCGTCGGTACCCAGGGACGGCTCTGCAACCGCACCTCTCCCAACGCGGACGGGTGCGACATGATGTGCTGCGGCAGGGGGTACAACACACACCAGTACACCAAGGTGTGGCAGTGCAATTGCAAATTCCACTGGTGCTGCTTTGTCAAGTGCAACACGTGCAGCGAGAGGACAGAGGTGTTCACCTGCAAATAGCGGCGCCGCGCGCGCAGAGCGGAGCGCCGCGAGCGAGGAAAGTGGAGTACAACAAACAACGACAGCATCGTTTTGCACATCTGATCCTCTTGGGGAAAGAACCCCAGCCAACACCACAACAACCACTCCCTCCCCACAACTACCTATTCTTCTAAGGATGGTGCATTTTGGCTGGCTGGCTGTTGTAACTGCTTTGGAAACAAGGGCAACAGGATTAAGGTGATGTTGACAACCACATGAAACTTTCTCTCTGTCTCTCTCTCTTTTTTTTTTTTTTTTTTGAAACTACAATCTGGGTGTTGTAGAGTTCTCTTAGTGTTTTAAATTATACACATCAGAGAAGCTGATTGCATTGCAGCTCCCATGACATTTAAAAGAAAACAACATTTTCTCCTATTTTGCAGCAGCAAAACTGTCTGGCCCTGTGCAAACAAAGACTTTTTTAAGGAAATGAAATCTTCACTGACTAGAACACAGCGTTCTCTCTGCAAAAACCAAAATTTCTAAGAAAGCAGATAGACAGAAAACAGCAGGTAGGGAGCAAAATGTATGTCAGAAATACTCCACTATCAGTTTGGAATAAAATCCCAACAAGCATTCACAAAATTACATCAGCTGCCAGTGACACTGGAACTCTTTGAATGAACATTAAAAATAATTATTTATGGTTTTAATAGTATCAAAAAATTCTAAGCACTAACGGGTAGCTATGTCTTAATTCTGTACTAAATGTAAACTTATTGGAACTCTGACTGTATGACTTTTGTATTTGGTTCTGCCTAAGTTCTTCAATGCTACTGATCTGTTGTCACTCCACTATTAGAGAGCTCAATTACTGTAGGCCTTAAGCAATTTTGCCAGAACTGAGAAAAACATGGAACTTTGGTTACCAATGTTTGATATTGACTTTTACCACTTGCCTCCTGAATAAGAATGACTTTTTCAGACTCAGGCCTGAGGTGTGGAGCACCTGCTCACAGCTCCTCATAGGGAGTTTTAGGATACAAAGATGTGCTTCAACAAGTATCAAAGGTTTTGCTTTGACAATGAATGCACTGGCAGGGTCTTCCAGGCATTTTGTTTTCCCTTTAATGGTTGAAAGTTAGTATTTTCAAGACTTTTAAGAAACTTATGCTCAGCATGCACTCAGAAGATGATAAAAGCCTGACAGCTGAGCTCTAGGTTGCTGCAACCTCTGAGCTGTCATGGCTTCACGAGCATAAGAAAGCCAAAATTTGGGTTAGTCTGTGTCATCATTATTTTAAGGTTGGCAATAGAGTACCTCCTGGTAAGCACATGAATGTTAAAAGAAAGAAGCTCACTTAAAGCACTCAATCTAATTCCCACACCTTTTCCCTATGAGAGATTTTAAAAACAGCCTCAGATATTTTACTGCTGTAAAATCTAGTGTTTTAACCCCAAGAGCCCAGATATGCCCACTTAGAACACAGCCCACTTAACCAGGTAATTGTTTGCTTGTCCCAAGGGTCCCTGCCTGATTTTCTGAAAAGTTGGATTAAAAATTTCCTTACATCTGCATATCTGCATTTTTAGCTTTTGTTTAATTTTATTCCTTATTTTGAGGGGCTGCAGAGCCATGAGCCCTCCCCACCTAAGATGGAAGCACTTGTCCATCCACATGGTGCTCTTGGGGCAAGGGGGACCTGGAGCTCCACCAACTCCCATGCTGGATATGTGAATGAGCCAGAATTACCTCTGCAGTTTGTGGACCTGTATTATCAAAAGGAACTAATGATTTGGGGACCTTCATCTGAATACTTTCTGACCCCAAGCACTTATCCTCTGAAAATCAGACCCCTTTGATGACTCCCTCACAGAGCAATGTAAAATTGCCTTTTTTTTTTTCTTTTTGATTTTCCTGTTGATTTCTAAATACCAGCCTTGGCTTGAATGAGTGCAACTTCACAGAAGTCAACAGGGGCCCCAACTTACTAGATTCACTCCATGTAATTTGAAGTCCCTTGGACTCATGGGTATTGTTGTTGAATAATAGTGATGATACTGTATTTTCACTACATTCTTGACAGGAAGCAAATAAAGCTCCCAAACACAGTAATGCACAGTCTTATGGTACTAGATACTGTAAATTTATTAGAATAGTATTTGTTAAGTACAATTGAGGAATCCAATTAAGTTATATTATTGTATATCGTTTAAATGTCTATAGAGTATTTTAAATTATTGCGAACTACACTGCGTTAGAGAAAAGAAAAAAAGGAAAAAAGGTTATATATTATAACACCAACCACTCCAAAAAGTGGACCAAAGTGACACTTTCTCTCTTCCACAGCCCTGTTTGAAGTAGCTCTGTCTGCTACTGTAAGACCACTGAAACAGTCCCATGACTGGGTGAGCAGTCTAGAATGTAAAGTTTCAGAGCATCCTACAAAAGCTTTGCTCATGTGGAGGTGCAGCATTCCAAAAGGTGCTGTATGGCACAAAGCAGGGGCTGGCAGTGGGAATGCTTGGACTTTGAAAGATGTCCCATGGAAAAGCAGTTCTGGTCAGAAAATACCACTACCACTAATATTGCAGAAACACTCCCCAAAGTGACGACTTCTGACGAGGTGTCTGTGAACAGAAGTGGGTTATACACAACTTTTATTTTTAAAAATGTAGTTTGGTGTCAAAGACCTGTGACAATAGAGATTGGAACACGACCAGCAACATGTGGTTTAACCATACCTTGGCCATGACAAAACTCAAAATACTTTATGTTATTAAAGAACTTAAGAGCAAAGATCAATTTGTTTACTATGTTAATGTTTTGTGGCGAGCAGAAAACAAAAGATGAAATGTGTTTCCATTAAAACTTAATTTTTTCCCCCTTCCAGTTCCTTTTCCTTTTATTTGTTCTTTGTTAAGGGAAAAAAAAGGCAACAGGACCTTATGAAAAGACCATTTGTGTACAGCCATCTCCACATGAGAAATGATAGGTGAATTCCAAGTCCTGAACAGTTTTTGTGTTTCAGGAAAAATAGTAATGAACGTGACTATGTGTGGTATCAGTCTTGAGCCGTCTGCCTACACCAGTGCCACAGAGACACCAGCACCAACATTGCTGCTACCAGAGACTTTAGCTGGCTACAGTAAAAAATGAATTTTTTGGTGGAAGAAAATAAATGTTTTGTGATAGAAATTTGGCATCTAACACAAAAATGGCACTTGACCATGAACCTCACATAACAGATTAGCAAACAAAGAGGAATAAGAGCTGTAGAGGAGAGGGTTGAAGGTCCTGGCTTGGGCACTTGAAGAAGATCCAGCTCATTCAAGCCAGCTATGGACACATCTGAAAACCCTACCTGAATCTGAACCTGAAGGATTTTACAGCATTTACCTTGGCTAGAATAGTTACAACCTCTTTGATATTGAAAATGCTGTCTTCCTATACAAAATTTAAAGAAACTGTACAACTTTTGCTGTATTTACCCCTCAGGGAAGGTATCCAGATACAAATAGTGCTATAGTGAAATTCTACATGAACTGAGTCCAAAATAACTTCATTAAAAGGAACTAAGTTGGCCTGGGTTTTACAGTAGCATAAGTATGCACAGTATTTTACCCACAGATGCCAAAGAAAACACTGCACCTTCTTTCTAATTACATCATGAGAAACTTGTTAATAGAGCTGCAGGAAGTTTTTATAGCACATGGTAATATTACATTTGTTTCTACGATGACATCTGGAAACTAGATGAAACTCATCAAAAGCTTTGCAAATCTTTTAACAAATCTAAAGCATGCTGTAAGCAGATCACCCAAAGTTTTAAACATATTTCCTTGGGTCTCTTTGTTAGTTGAAGACTAAAACCCCAAAGTGATTCTGAAAGTGACAAATCTCTTATAGATCTTCCCTTATAGCAGCTTTCCCCTGCAAATAACTCAGTGTGGCTTTCATTATTGAAGGCAAAATTGGCATACAGCAGAAAATGCTTTCTATAAAGCTAATTTGCATTCATAGCAATTTTCATAACTGGACAAGAATGACTGCACGTTTCCTTTCCAGCCCTTCAGAGCTTTTGTTGCAGTGACAGTTCCCACAGCGAAGGCGATGCAGTAAATGGTACAGTAAAGACCCAACATTCTTCTCTCTGAGTGATGGCCACAACAAGATGTGGGATATACACAATAAAAACTATGCCTAAGGAAAAAAAAAAACCATCAAAGTTGGAAAGGCAGGGGAAGTTGTAAGCAATTTCAGTTTGTGTTACTGATATTGTAAGAAACCTCCTGTGTGCTAAACAAACCGCATTGTAGGCTGAACTTCACCCACAAGCTCATTTCCCCTCAAATCCAAAGCCCCTGTCTGCATGTCTACACATTCAGACTTCAACAAGCCTACCCAAAGGTTGGCAAGTATTTCCTTTTTCGTGTTTAATCTGCTATTAGGAAATGGTAGGGGATCATTTTCTGGCAGGGAACGTATAGTGGCAAATTTAAAATTTGCATTACATTTTTTAAATGAAGATTTAAGGCTTTTCTCCCCTGCAGAGTCCTGCAGAACAGATATGTTCTGTTAAACATATCTATTTAACAGAATGTTAACAGATTCTGTTAACAGAGAAGATTTGGTCAGTGAAGAAAGGCAGTTCACATAATACATGGTAATTGTTTGCAATGTGTTCCATAGAGCACAAAGACAGAGGGAATAGTACTACTGTAAACTCAAAATCTTTAGTCGTGCTCTTTTTACTAAAAGCAATATATTATTAGCTGTTTGGAGACCCCTGTGTGAGTCTATTTTGATCATCCTTTTCAGAAGTTAGTGCTATGAAAGACCAAAAAACTGAAATATTAAAGTTTGCTTTGTTTCCAGGTCCTCTTATTCTTGATGCAAACAGATACTCAGATCAATAAAAAACATCTTAATGAGACTTAAACTTGCACAGGTCATAAAAATGATCAAGATATTTGTTTCATAGGCATCCCAAACAACTGGCAACTACACCAGACACTGGAAATGTTTGCATCTACAGCCAGCTGTATGATTAGCCTCTGCCTTCATTTGCCCAGCAATTTAGGGAAAACCCTGCATTTTAGATCCCATACAACTAAAAGGAATTCCCAAGAAGATTACAAGATTTTGATCTTATTGTTTAATTCCTGTGGCTGAGAATGAAAAGGAGCATTCCCTCAATCTTTGGGTAAAGGGAAACCCAAAGGCATTTTGAAGGCTATTCACACCACTCAACTTAAAGGACTAAAAGACAGGCTGAGGGAAGTGACAGCCTCTCCAGAGTCCCTCTACAATAGGGAGAGCAATCTTGCTCCAGGGGGGGCCTGGCTGACCTTCTCCCTCTTCTCTGGAGAAAAACTCTAGGAAGACAACGCTGGAAAATTTAACTGCTGAAATTAAGCACCAAAAGTTGTATCACGGGAATGAATTTCCATTTCCCCTCTACCATTTTGCCTTAATGGCTCTTGGGCACCAATTCCATTTTCCCTAGGGTTTTCTTCAGTGCAAGCTTTTTTATTTTATATGTTATGGAATAGATGCTCCATCAGTGAAATTTGCTTTGCTTTTGCTTTTTACTGCCACCCTCTCCTCTCTTCCAACCAATCTCAAACTCCTGGTTTAATGCATGGACAATCTCCCCGCAGAAATTATTTCAAAGAAAATTGTAAGCAGTTTCCTACAAAGCATCTTATTTATGATTTTGAATTCTTCTAAACATATAACCTGTTCAGAGAATGCTTTTCAAGGGGTGAACATTTAATAGTGCCGTGATACTGGTTGTGGACAATCCTAATGGATGTTCATAGGAGTCCTCTCCTGGTTCTTTCACCAGAGTGGCTCCAGGCTGCACTGAAAGGATATCACAGCAACTGCATCCCAATTATCTGCAGGGATTGCACCCTGCCATTGCACCCAGCTGGGTCCAGCTTCCAGGTTAGGCTTGTTCAAAGGGCAGTGAAATTTAACAATCATGTATTTTCAGTAGTGCTAGACATAACACAGAATTTTCCGCAGTGCTAAACTTCATCTAAGCACTTTGCTGAGGTAAGTATTGCATTCTTTTAAGGCAAAAATATACACATAACAGGAGGTTTAGGCTGGATATCACAGAAAGGTTGTTCCTCCTGTTCAGGCACTGCCCAGGCTCCCCAGGGCATGGTCACGGTCCCAAGGCTGCCAGAGCTCTGGGAGCGTTTGGAAAACATCCTCAGGGATGCATGGGGGGGGAAATTGTTGGGGTGTCTGTGCATGATTATATAATACTTGAAGGAATTAGCATACCCAGAGAGAGGAAGAAAATGTAATCTTCAAATTGCATCTTGTATCCCCAATAAAAAGCCTAAAATGCATGTACATTATCCATGTATTTCCATGCACACGTACAGATACATGTAAATACATAAAAATACATAAGTGTGTGCATATCTGAAAAATACTCACTGCAGATATTCAGAACAATTTCTATAAGCTCCTTCCTCAATTTTCCCTTTTCAAGGGGAGTGGATTTTGTGGTCTCCTGCTGAAATATAGAAATACAAATATTCTATATTGTCTTCATCTGTGTCATCAGCACCCAGTAACTTCTGATAATTTGTAGGTTTTTTATTAGTAGATCTTGATGGAAAGCAGAAGGGGAATTAGATCTAGAGGCTTTCTATGTGCCTTTCCTAACCAAAACTGTTCTGCGATTCTATGCCTGTGCACTTGCTAAAAGGAGATGTGTGTGAAACCACTCTCCCTCCACCTAGTCAGGAACAGAAGGCAGCCTAATTCCACTCTAAATGCCTTGCCAAAGGCCCTGCAAAGGCCAAGAGTGAGGGCAGAATTCAGAGGTCCTGGTTCTCAGTGCTACTGCTGGCCCCACCTGCCGTGGCTCCTGCAGCGCACAGGAGCGACAGTTGTGATGAATATACATTTATTGGCAAGCACCTCACAACCCTTCCTCCTTATCTCTCTCCTTAAGAGATAAGCTACTTAATATTTGCCCCTGGCTGATATCAACAAATGTGTCATGATATGCACTTGATCTGCACCCGTGTTAACCTTTTGAGCAGATGCAGGCACTTTCAGTCAGAAAACCATCACTGGTATGCTCTGTTAGCACATTTACAGTAATGAGTCAGATGAATGCTTTCTGTTTTTAAAAGGCCAGAAGCAATGCAGCAGGACAGGTTTGTCCACCCACTGCATTTTGTTCCAGCAATTCTGGCACCGAGCTGCATCTGGGATGAAATAGTCTAAGGAAGCCAACATGCCAAGCTTGAAGAGTAGGGTAAAGTAAATATATAATGGCGTGGGAAAAAGTCTTTTGTTTGTTAATATTAGGTGATATAGAATATCTGTTGTTCAGGACAAGGAACCACAGAGCTGTTGGATTGTGTTCAAGAGTGCCCAGTTGTCTTTTCTTAGTGGGTAAATTGCTTTACTCTCTGTGCATGTGCGCACATGCAGAGGGACTTGGGAAAGATTTACTGAGCCAATGCGTTAATAAACTTTACTTTTCATGAAAGAAACAAAAGAAGAAGGTGTTAGGGATAATCCAAGCAAGGACTACCTGGGGATGGGTTGCAGCAGCACGGTAAGAAAATACGTGCTTTGGAAATTTCAGCTGACTACCTAATCCAAACCACTCCTGGAGGAAGGAGAAGGAATGAGGAAGTCAGTTTGTGGTTACCAGCTCCTCTGGCTGTGATATGCAGTACATAATTATTACAGGGCTACACTTCAGCCAGCTTTTGACAAAAGAACTACCAAGAGCTTTCTCTGCATGTTTTCTATTCAAGTGTGTTTAGTCATAAATACTTGGTTCTGATGGCATTTTCTTAGTCAAACAGAGCCACTCCTAAACTTTAATGTTCCTGGTATAAGCCTCTGGGTTTTTATTCAAGCTGAAGGTCTTTTTACAGAAGTTGAATATCTGGACTTTTTCAGCCGTACTAATTTTGGCTAATTACGTTCCTAGCACTCTACATCTCCAAACCCTTTGCAACACTTCCAACAGTCTCTGCTGAAATGCTTCCACGAAATAGAAATAATCACTGAGATGTTCTGTAGAGTTATGAAATTAATTTTAGAAAAGGAAAAAAATGTAGCAAAAAGCACAATCAGGCCAGAACATCAAATTTCTTTGTTCCCAAGCACCTTATTCAAATTCAGCTCCTCTAGCCTTCAGGATCATAAACCAGAAACTCCTGGGTTTGTAATGCTCCCATCAACTTATCCAGAGGTATCCCCATTTTATCTGTAAATATCAACTTTCTGTCCCAAAGACCTGGAAGAAGAAGTAATGAGCCTTTAACAATCCCCAGTGATGCCACTTTATGGTTTGGCTGTATTTGTAAATTTAAAATGAGAAGGTAGATGTGGAAAATGTTAATTTTTAATAAGAGCATATTTTTCAAATCATATTATTTAAGTGAGAGCTAGAACTCTTTTTGATTATTTGCAATTTTACAAGCAGATAATAAGAGGTCAATACACTTCTTTGGGGATGTTTTCCTGAAGTGGAAGTTAAGATTTAGCGAATTGAATGGCCTCTACTAGTATTTGAACCATTTTTGTAGTTTTTGATTCTGCATTAGAAAGTCATGTATACTTCAAACACATTCAGTTAAAGTACCAGGACTGTCAATTTTTGGTTTTGGTAATTCCTGAAACATTCTCCCTATCCCGAACTGCCCACTAGCAAAGAGAATAAACAGAAATAAAATTTTTCAAAACCCAGCTAAATGAATGCTTTCCCAAGGACCTGCATTTGCTTTCCTCTAAAAACATTACCCTCAGTTTTCTGTTTAAAGCCTTTTGCCTTCAAGAGCTGCCTCTTTTCCCTAGGTGGGTTCACTTGAGCTTCTTTCTCCACTTCAGCTTTTTAGTTGGCTACACTCCCTCCCAGCCTGATACCTGTTCAAATGTCTCTACTCAAGCTGAGACAGATCCAAAAGGCTCTTGCAGAGGGTGTTGGCCACCATCCTGAAAGCTTTTCTGCTGGCACTTCAAAGCACTGAAGTGTTTGCCTGCTGCCATCATCTCCAGCTGAAAGAGGAGGGAGCTGAGCTTCCCCTTCCACTGCGCAGGACTGCGAGGTGAGACACACCAGCCTGAGGAGCAATAAATCAAATCAGCTCCAGGTCCTGGCCTGAAACCTCTCCAAGGTGATGGTTTTCACCAAATCCAGCTCTGACTCTAAGCAAAGCCAGACTAGAGGATGCTATGAACTAAACAAGGAAATCTTCTAAGTCTGGTGTGCCTCTCAAACTTCGCAAAAAAATTATTTGGGGACAAAAGAGAGATTATTCAAGATCAAAAAAGAGTTATGATGCATCTCTCAAATTCAATATAAAACAGAAGAGTAGGGAGTGAGGACATTTTTTAAGGCAGGCTTCCTCAATGTCCTCATTTTTGCATTACTTTAAGTATATATTTAATACATTTAATCTAAAAGCTTGAAAAAAGGAGGAACAACATACAGAAGGATTTCACAAATATCAAACTGAAATTAGTTGCCTGGTCTAAACCAGAGCTTGTCTTAAGTCAAGGGAACTATAAATTTTTGTGCTGCCTTGTAAAGAGAACCATTTTCAGGACTCTTTTGTGTATGTGTGTGTATTTCTGATGGGGAGATCATTGTACTCCTAGTTAAAGAGAAAGTTAGCTTTTTGAACATTTCTGTCCCAATGCAGTTGATAATCTTTATTTCCTCCAACTTTTGTAAAAACCTTGACTGGGTGACAGTATAGAGTTTCATATTTCAGTTCCAAAAGAAAATAGTCCTGTATTTTCCCCCTCTCTCTAAGCTTTCTCAGATATATTCTGTTATTATTTTTCTTCCAAATTCAACATTCAAATCAAAGAAAATTGGAGTACACCACCATCTTTATCTTAGAGAAATATATGAAGCCAAAAGGTGTTAAAAGTACTTTTAAAAGATATTAAGATAAGTCCAAAACACAGA
The DNA here is from genome assembly GCA_013401375.1 of Spizella passerina. NCBI lineage: Eukaryota > Metazoa > Chordata > Aves > Passeriformes > Passerellidae > Spizella > Spizella passerina. The sequence continues at coordinate 13,417 of WBNQ01086621.1, forward strand.
AACCAAAATTTAAATAGTCAAAGTCTACCATTAAAACAAAGCCAGGCCATCATATTCTGTCAGAGTTTTAAAATAAGTACACGTGATTAAATAGGAGCTTACTGGCCTGACCTGGGATGTCATTTGTGACATATTGCCCAATGCCTGGGGTAGTTTCCCCTTTCCTTCATTCAGCAGACCCTAGTGAAATTCAGTGCAGAGGTCAGGGGTAGCAGAGGACACCTTGGAGAGCTCAAACTGAGCGTGGAGGTCAAGGAGCACACGGTAGGTGCAGCAAGGCTCAGACTCAGCAGGTTTAAAGCCTCACCACAGCAATTTGTGGAGCACAGGAACACTCCTACCAGCAGCCACACCACAGGCAATCTATGGCTGGAGCTATTTTCAGTCATTTTCAGTATTTCCAAGTGGAAGATGTTTGGCTTCTCTGCACTTCTTGGTTAATGACTGCTTCTGCATCCTCTGCGGGAGAGGAGGGCAGAAGGCAAGACTTTGAGAGCTACAGGAAAACTGATGGGAATCCCTGTGTGGTTGTTTCTGCATCTCATGGCACCAGCTCAGGAGAGCACTTGGAGGTCATTGATGGAGAAGTTATTTAAGACAGGGAGGGACAGGATGTAGTCAGTGCCCAAGCAGAGCTTCTCGAGTGACCCTGCAGCCCTGTCGCAATGATAACAGCCCTTTACTGAATCCCACATTATTTAGCCTTATTATTTGTCTCATATTTATTTTCTTAATGCTTTCCCAAAAGCCAAGTGTCTGTCTTTTCCAGACCAGCAACCAAACAGTGCAGAATAAACATGCTGCCTGTTGCTAGACAGCTTCAGCACAGGCTGAGGAGTCGCTCTGAGCGTGGGTGACGCAAACAAACAAGTCTTGCCCAGATGACAAAGCAAATATTCCATTGGTGTAATTTTGGCCGTGGCTTGTGTCAGGAAATCCAAGGCAGAGGGGATCCCATCTGCTCAGGGGAATGGGCTGGGATTGCTGCCCTGCCACCTGCAAAGAGCCATGGTGTGGAGCCAGGAGCCAGAGAGGTGGAATCTCAGCCTCCAGCACACCTCCGTGCTTTGCCTGAAGAGATTGAGTTTGCATACTAAGGCATGAATAAAGGTGAAATTTTCTGAGCTATTTTAATGTAAATACAGGGGTATCCACAGCTAACCAGCATGGCAGTTCAACTGGGATGGCTGCCAAGGAACAAAT